>JAWRYS010000508.1:0-126383 GCA_034769895.1 Magicicada septendecula
AACACTGGTTTCATCAGTTGTGTATCGGATGTCAACAAGTGCGGAATACGTTCACCACTGTTCCTGGTTACGTTCATAAATTGTTTTACTTCCATATTCCTTAGGAATGGAAGTATGGTGATGGCAAAAAAAATCGTGTTCGAGATTATTGCAGATTCTGATTCTACACTCAAACATGAAAAAAAGTCGTTTCCGAAAGGTGTCTGTGTCTGTCTGTCTTCTGTCTATGGTCTATAGATTTTTTTTCTATGCAAACGATAACTGCCGCAATATCAAACAGAATCAAATAATTTTTTGCATACAGCCCTGATTTTCAGAGTACTCGCGACCTATTGTTTTTGGTGAAGATCGGTTGAGGGAAAGGGGTAGTTTACCTGCACGGTTTTTTTTTAGCAAGGGTAATTTGTTTGTTTGGCAAACGATAACAGCCGCAAATTCAAACAGAATCAAATAATGTTTCGCATACAGCCCTCAATTGTAGAGGTCTCAAGATCTGTTGATTTTGGTGAAGATCGGTTAAGGGAAAGGGGTAGTTTACCTGTAACGTTTTATGTTTTAACAAGGGTATTTCGTATGGCAAACGATAACAGCCGCAAATTCAAACAGAATCAAAAGATTATTTGCATACATCCCTAAATTGTAGAGTTCTCAAGACCTATTGTTTTTGGTGGAGATCGTTAAGGGAAAGGGGTAGTTTACCTGTAACGTTTTATTGTTTAACAAGGGTATTTCCTATGGCAAACGATAACAGCCGCAAATTCAAACAGAATCAAAAGATTATTTGCATACATCCATATATTGTAGAGTTCTCAAGACCTATTGTTTTTGTGAAGATCGGTTGAGGGAAAGGGGTAGTTTACCTGCAACGTTTTTTTAACAAGGGTATTTTCTATGGCAAACGATAACAGCCGCAAATTCAAACAGAATCAAATAATGTTTTGCATGCAGCCCTGATTTGTAGAGTACTCAAGACCTATTGTTTTTGGTGAAGATCGGTTAAGGGGAAGGGGTAGTTTACCTGCAACGTTTTTTTATCAAGCGTATTTTCTATGACGAACGTAACAGCGCCAAATTCAAACAGAATCAAATAATTTTTTGCATACGTCCCTGAGTTGTAGAGGTCTCAATGACTTTCGATTTTGGTGAAGATCGGTTAAGGGGAAGGGGTAGTTTACCTGCAACCTTTTACGTTTTAACAAGAGTAAAGTACTTGAAAATTTATTTAAACTTTTTGAAACAATGGTAATTGTTAAAAATAAAATAATTTTGTTGCCAGGCAATAAAATTATAATTTTTTCATTTTAATGTAATATAATATTTTTCATTTAATACAGCAATAAAAAGGCAGGTAAGACACAGCCTGGCTGTTTGGCTGAAAATGATTTTAAATATAAATCTTAGAATATGGAAGTCATGTATGGTTCTCCATACCGATATTTTACTTCCATATTCCTTAAGGAAATGGAAGTATGGTGATGGCAAAAAAATCGTGTTCGAGATTATTGCAGATTCTGATTGTACTACACTCAAAACATGAAAAAAGTCGTTTTCCGAAAAGTGTCTGTGTGTGTGTCTGTGTAGATTTTTTTTCTATGGCAAACGATAACTGCCGAAAATTCAAACAGAATCAAATAATTTTTTGCACACAGCCCTGATTTGTAGAGTACTCAAGACCTATTGTTTTTGGTGAAGATCGGTTGAGGGAAAGGGGTAGTTTACCTGCAATGGTTTTTTTTTTATCAAGGGAAATTTTTTTTTTGGCAAACGATAACAGCCGCAAATTCAAACAGAATCAAAAGATTATTTCCATACAGCCCTAAATTGCAGAATTCTCAAGACCTATTGTTTTAGGTGAAGATCGGTTAAGGGAAAGGGGTAGTTTACCTGCAGCGTTTTTTTATCAAGGGTATTTTCTATGGCAAACGATAACAGCCGCAAATTCAAACAGAATCAAATAATTTTTTGCAAACAGCCGTGGTTTGTAGAGTACTCAAGACCTATTGTTTTTGGTGAAGATCGGTTGAGGGGAAGGGGTAGTTTACCTGCAACGTTTTTTATCAAGCGTATTTTCTATGGCAAATGATAACTGCCGCAAATTCAAACAGAATCAAATTTTTTTTTGCATACATCACTGAATTGTAGAGGACTCAAGGCCTTTTGATTTTGGTGAAGATCGGTTAAGGGGAAGGGGTAGTTTACCTGCAACCTTTTACGTTTTAACAAGAGTAAAGTACTTGAAAATTCATTTAAACTTTTTCAAACAATGGTAATTGTTAAAAATAAAATAATTTTGTTGCCAGCCGAAAAAGTGTCCAGCGTGGATAGCGATTTGCTTCCTGTGGATCGCTGGGCAGTGTAACTGCACGTGTTTACAGAGGAACGATTCATAGACAGACTTTTCGTCTTTAGGGAATGAACCCTCTGCAAGATGCTGAGGGTCCATGAGTGACTTCGGAGCGCTCCTTCTTTTCCGCGTGTTTGTTCTGTGAAACGTACACTGTAGATTCGCAGATTTATTCTAAGCAGCGCTCAATAGGAAATGTTGAAAATTTTTGTCCACGGTGAACCCTCATACACACTAAACCTGCTCTGATGTTTTAATTACGGACATCATAATATTAAAACTTTGGAAACTTGAGCACTACTTAATGGAGATCAATCATTAACTTATACAAGCCATTAATTTTATGCATATTTTTTATATATATGTGTACAACGTTATTGGCAACAAAGAAGTATTTTTTGTTAAAATTCCTTCCCGGGATATTTGGCCGTAGTCCAATGTTTTCTACAAAACCAGACGTTTCGGCAATGCCATTTACTTCCACATCAGTGAAAATCGAGTGCGATAACGTGAGGTGGTATATGTTAGTGACCACAGTACTGTGGTTAAGGCTGAAGCAGTAAGTAGAAAGAAGTAGTTTCTATGGTAATATTTCATTTCGAAAATGATTTTAAAAATAAATCTTAGAATATGGAAGTCATGTATGGTTCTCCATACCGATATTTTGGTGTGCATCGTTGTTTTTTTTATTGAAGATTATGAAATGGGTGATAACCAAAAAAAAAGGTAGTGACTATGGAGGAGAAACTACGCGCTATAAAACGACTGGACTCTGGGGTAATGGAAAAAACTATTGCTTCGGAGTTAGGAGCTGGGAAAAGCACAGTTGGTGACTGAAAGAAAAATCGAGCAGAAATTGAAAAGTGGAGTGCTGCACAAGCTAGTGGGAGTGGAATGAAAGTAAGAAAACCAATGCAGAAAGGTAAGCATAAAGAAGGTGAGGAAGATTTATTTTTGTGGCATGAAGGCTTAAGAGGAAAAGGCTTGCCTGTTACTGGGCCGATATTGCAGGAAAAAGCATTGCAATTTAAACGACAAATAGAAGGAGAAGATTCAGCATTTACTGTCAGCGATGGATGGTTAGATCGGTGGAAAAAATTATTTGGTATTCGCCAGATTACCATAAGTGGGGAGTAATTAATACTTGATGCCTTTACTTGGTGAAAATCCGTTGTAAATTATATTAAAAATAAAACAATAAAATAGTTTTAGTGATTTTCACTCGTCATTTATTAAAATTATAATCCATGGCAGCTGTTTCGGCAGCACAGTGCCTTCATCAGATGGTGTAAGCTGACTAATTTTCGTACAATATAATACAGAATATAAGATATAAGGCAAGTGCTATTGTTTAGAGAGCGATAGTAATCTCGTGTCAATAAGATTTAATACACATTACACAAACATATAACATAACATAAACCAAGTCTATTTATACAAATTAAGCAAAGGCGAGCGATTTAGATCTAACTGATCATTTAATAATACATTTAAATATTTGTGTTTATTAATTTCAAGGGTTTCTAATAAATCAAGCTTTGGACCCTTATCAGATAAATGTAAAATTTTAAAATTGTCATTATAACTATGGTCTTTTTCTAACAGGTGATTTGCGTAATTTGATTTGCCATCATTATATCTAAAACTATAATTGTGACCATACATTCTTTTTTCGAAAGATCGATCTGTTTGTCCAATATAGACTTTATTACAAGACCCACAGGATAATTTGTATACACCAGACGTTTGCAGTTTATCTGTTTTACTCTTATTATTTTTAATATATTTTCCCAATGAAGACTGCGTCTTAAAAGCTATATTTACATTCTTTTGTGTGAAATACTTACCAATATTATCAGAAGCAGAACCTATGTAAGTGAGAGTGTGATATCTTTTAATCTGTGTTGAGGGAGGGTAAACTAGTTTTAACGGTTGTGAATAAAATTTGTTATTTAACAGGTGATCTATGAGGCTAGGTTGGTAACCATTGTTGACAGCTATTTGTTTAATAATGTTAAGTTCTAATTGGAAATTTGAGTCTGATAACGGAATACTAACTAGTCTGTGGATAAAACTGTGAAAAGCGGCCAATTTATGTGAGTATGGATGTGTGGAAGTATTGTGTATTGTCATATCTGTATGTGTAGGCTTATGAAAACTACCGAAGTTTAATTTATTATTGCATTTTGTTATTGTAAGGTCCAAAAAATTGATGCTATTGTTATCTTCTAATTCTATGGTAAAGCTAATATTTTTGTGTAAATTGTTAATAAAATTAAGAAAGATCTGTAATTGTCTACGTGTACCTAGAAAAATTGCTAAAATATCGTCCACATATCTATACCAAAAAATAAACAATTTGAAATAAGGGTGTGCTCTAATTTTAGTTTCTATGTAGTCCATAAAGAAGCTGTCAAAGGGCTAAGTGGGTTTCCCATTGCAAGCCCTTCTTTGCCAATATAGATCTTTCCATTAAATTCAAAGTAGTTTTGATTAAGGCAAACCTTCAGTAAATTCAAGATATTCTCTCTCATAAAGGGATTATGACAATTTACAGTTAATAAATTTACTACAATATCTATTACATCAGTCGGTGGAATACTCGGAAACAAATTTTTTACACCAAATGATAATAAAATGGCTTTGTCTGGGATATGTGAATCTTTAATTCTGTTAATTAAGTCTAGTGAATTTTTAATACTATGTGTTGATTGAAATTTGCATTGTGTTTGTATAATCTTAATTAGTCTTTTAGATAATTTAACAGAAGGAGCAGTTACATATGATACCACTGGTCTAATTGGATGGTTATCCTTATGCAATTTAATTAAAGAGTAAAGCTTAGGTGGCTGACGATTCATTACTGACAAAAAATCCAAATCTCGATTATCAAAGTAAGAACAATTCTTTATAGCCTGTTTAACATGTATTTGAAATTTAAAAGTCGGGTTAATATCAATGGGTTCAAAAGAGTTCAAACATTCAAGTGTCTTGTTTACACATTCGCCTTTGTCGATAGCAATAACAGTATTGCCCTTGTCAGCGCGGGTAAATATTATATTATTATCTACAGATTTTCTCTTAATTGAATTGATGGCTAGTCTATTTTTATTGTTAAATGGTAGAGTCTTAATTTGTTTAGCATAAAGAGAAGTTAATTTATCCGCTACAATGTATTTGTTCAATGGTACTGATTCGGAATTTTCATGAAATTTATTGTACTTATTACAAACTAACTCACAATCCACACCTAAAATTTCAAACTCTTTTTTATAATTTGACGGTTGTATATTATATTTGAAACCCTTTTCGATCAGTTTAGTTTCATCACTATTAAAGGTTACGCTGGTCAAATTCATAAAACGTTGATAAAATATATGGTTAGTAAATTTGTTATTATGCCCGCATTGTCTAATATTATAATAATTACCGCTATTACTAACCTTAAACATTTTCAACTTGTTTAACTTACGTAACTGATTTAAGTATTTTACATGAAGATTGAATACAATAAAAGAGACGTTTGTAATATTTATCTTAAGTTTATACATACAGAATTATTACGTAGATTGCATAATATAGAATTTGACTTGCTAGACCTTAAAGTGCGAAATGATGTTCAAAGAATTATTCATAATAAATACTTAAATCGTATAATTTAGCATAGCCCTGCATGGAAATTATCTACAATTTTTATTATCCTATCATTGATAAGAGTTACACTTGAGTTTTGCTTTACTTAAAAAACAATATTTCTAAAATAGTTACAAACCTCAGAGTATACACAAATCGAAACTATTTACTTAAATAATTCCTTGTCAAATTTTCATGTAAATCGGTTAACTACCACTGCCGCTATAGCGATCGCAGATTATCACACCCCCACACGCGCACCAATTCATACAAAAAATACATGACAATATAGTACATCTTTTTATGAAGAGTTTGGTGTAACCTACATGCTTATCAATTTTTAAATACAAAACTTATGACTAAAAAACAAAATATTACACAAAACAAATTTAAACAAGAAAATGCTCGTCATTCATGTACTCTGATATAAACAGCATATCTTATCATCCTGTGTTCTGTTGCAATATATATATATATTTCAATCACTTTCTGCTACAGTCCGTTTCTTGATGTATATAATACATTTAATATTTATACATAAATTTACCTCAAGATGTTATTTTTCTATTTGGTACATGTTTCGGGTACTATCTTGTTCCCATCCTCAGCCTTCCAGTTTTTTGTCTGGTGAAGTACATATGTGTTGTTGGTTGATAATTGTGGCTTTCTGTTAGCTTCTGGTATTTCAAGTTGGTTTTATTGTGTGTGACTGTGGTGTATGTGTTAGTTTTTTGTGTATTTTCAATGTTGAGTGCTTTGAATATTGTGTCATGTTTTGTATTGATTTGTATTTGTTCAGGTATTAGTTTGTTTTCTGTTTTATGTTTGTATATTTGTAAGTTTTCCCATATGTTCATTATGGTGCCTTAGTGTGGTATATGTTTTATTAGTGTTACATTGGTTATGTCTGGGAATTCAGGTCCTGTGTTTATTGCATGTGTGGCTAAATTGGATTTATATATTTCTGGTTTTTTGTATGCATTTAGGTGCATGCTATTTAGACATAACCATCACAAGATACAACAAACACATACAATATGCAATATATAGAAAACCAACTTCCACTAACATCATTATACCTAACCATTCTGACCACCCACCACAACATAAAATGGCAGCATTTTATCCGTTATTTAACAGAATGTACAAAATACCCCTAAACAAACAAGAAACTGACAAAGAAAGAAATATAATATACCAAATTGGTTATGAAAATGGATACAATAAAAATACTATGATCAAAATAGAAAATAAAATCAAATACAAAATAAAAACTGAACAATTAAGAATTAATCAAACTGAACAACACATAAATAATAACAACAACAAAAAATGGGCCACATTCACATATATAAATAATAAAATGACAAAACTAACAAAACTATTTAAAAACACAGATAAAAAAATAGCATACAAAACTAATAAAAATAAATTACAAAATCTAAATAGCTCACACAACAAAGAAAATACAACAACTAACGGTATATACAAAATTGAATGCCAAGATTGCAATAAATGTTATATAGGACAAACAAAAAAACAGCTGAAAAAACGTTATTTTGAACACCTAAATGCATACAAAAAACCAGAAATATATAAATCCAATTTAGCCACACATGCAATAAACACAGGACATGAATTCCCAGACATAACCAATGTAACACTAATAAAACATATACCACACAAAGGCACCATAATGAACATATGGGAAAACTTACAAATATACAAACATAAAACAGAAAACAAACTAATACCTGAACAAATACAAATCAATACAAAACATGACACAATATTCAAAGCACTCAACATTGAAAATACACAAAAAACTAACACATACACCACAATCACACACAATAAAACCAACTTGAAATACCAGAAGCCAACAGGAAGCCACAATTATCAACCAACAACACATATGTACTTCACCAGACAAAAAAACCGGAAGGCTGAGGACGGGAACAAGATAGTACCCGAAACATGTTCCAAATAGAAAAATAACATCTTGAGGTAAATTTATGTATAAATATTAAATGTAATATATATATATATATATATATTAATAAGTGAATGAAGAGGATGTACCAACAAGCTAATTATCTAAAAGACTAATTAAGATTATACAAACACAATGCAAATTTCAATCAACACATAGTATTAAAAATTCACTAGACTTAATTAACAGAATTAAAGATTCACATATCCCAGACAAAGCCATTTTATTATCATTCGATATAAAAAATTTGTTTCCGAGTATTCCACCGACTGATGTAATAGATATTGTAGTAAATTTATTAACTGTAAATTGTCATAACCCCTTTATGAGAGAGGATATCTTGAATTTACTGAAGGTTTGCCTTAATCAAAACTACTTTGAATTTAATGGAAAGATCTATATTGGCAAAGAAGGGCTTGCAATGGGAAACCCACTTAGCCCTTTGACAGCTTCTTTATGGACTACATAGAAACTAAAATTAGAGCACACCCTTATTTCAAATTGTTTATTTTTTGGTATAGATATGTGGACGATATTTTAGCAGTTTTTCTAGGTACACGTAGACAATTACAGATCTTTCTTAATTTTATTAACAATTTACACAAAAATATTAGCTTTACCATAGAATTAGAAGATAACAATAGCATCAATTTTTTGGACCTTACAATAACAAAATGCAATAATAAATTAAACTTCAGTATTTTTCATAAGCCTACACATACAGATATGACAATACACAATACTTCCACACATCCATACTCACATAAATTGGCCGCTTTTCACAGTTTTATCCACAGACTAGTTAGTATTCCGTTATCAGACTCAAATTTCCAATTAGAACTTAACATTATTAAACAAATAGCTGTCAACAATGGTTACCAACCTAGCCTCATAGATCACCTGTTAAATAACAAGTTTTATTCACAACCGTTAAAACTAGTTTACCCTCCCTCAACACAGATTAAAAGATATCACACTCTCACTTACATAGGTTCTGCTTCTGATAATATTGGTAAATATTTCACACAAAAGAATGTAAATATAGCTTTTAAGACGCAGTCTTCATTGGGAAAATATATTAAAAATAATAAGAGTAAAACAGATAAACTGCAAACGTCTGGTGTATACAAATTATCCTGTGGGTCTTGTAATAAAGTCTATATTGGACAAACAGGTCGATCTTTCGAAAAAAGAATGTATGGTCACAATTATAGTTTTAGATATAATGATGGCAAATCAAATTACGCAAATCACCTGTTAGAAAAAGACCATAGTTATAATGACAATTTTAAAATTTTACATTTATCTGATAAGGGTCCAAAGCTTGATTTATTAGAAACCCTTGAAATTAATAAACACAAATATTTAAATGTATTATTAAATGATCAGTTAGATCTAAATAGCTCGCCTTTGCTTAATTTGTATAAATAGACTTGGTTTATGTTATTTTATATGTTTTTGTAATGTGTATTAAATCTTATTGACACGAGATTACTATCGCTCTCTAAACAATAGCACTTGCCTTATATCTTATATTCTGTATTATATTGTACAAAAATTAGTCAGCTTACACCATCTGATGAAGGCACTGTGCTGCCGAAACAGCTGTCATGGATTATAATTTTAATAAATGACGAGTGAAAATCACTAAAACTATTTTATTGTTTTATTTTTTAATATAATAAGTGGGGAGGTTTTATCTGCTGATAAAGAGCCTGTAACTTTGTTCAAAGACTATCTTTTTAAGCTTATTGAATAGGAGGGAATTTCTGGGGAGCAGCTGTACAACTGCGATGAGACCGGTTTAAATTATAAGATGCTCCCTAGAAAAACGTTTACATCAAAAAAAGAAGCCGCTGCACCAGGATATAAGAAAAGCAAGGAACGAGTCACCATCTTGGCTTGCAATAATGGAACCGACAACCACAAGCTTAGATTGACTTTAATAGCAAAATCAAAGAAACCTAGAGCTTTTAAAAAACTGGAAAATCTGGAATCACCACCTCTATATTACACACATCAAAAGAAAGCATTGATGAATTCAGAAATCTTTAAAACCTGGTTCCAAAATGAATTCGTACCGACTGAAGAAAAACATTTGAAAGACAACAATTTGCCGAGAAAAAACGATGCTAATTCTTGACAACGCACCTTCGCATCTGGTCACTGACGAACTCACAGATGGAGACATCAAAGCTTTCTTTTACCACGCAATGTGACGGCTGTTTTTCAGCCGATGGACCAGGGCGTCCTTGAAATCTTAAAGAAAAAGTATCGCCGGCGTCTTCTCAGTTCAGTTCGTTGAGATCAGCGATTGATAATAATGAAGACTACTTAACCACTCTGAAAAAGATTGACATGCTAGATTTCATAAGGTGGTTGGCCGACGCATGGGAAGAGATTCCAAACATATCACTTGTAAGGTCTTGGAAAAGTCTCTTGGACATTTCAACCTTGTACCCTTGTGTGAAACCAAAGTGGAAGATGAAAACGATAAACTTGTTTCGTTGCTGGAAAAAGTACCGGGCTGTGACGATGTCAATGCAGAGGACATTAAAGAATGGATGGCAAACAACGAAGTTGATGAAATAACTGACAACGATATTGTGGAAATGGTGACATAGGGAGAAGAAATAGCAGAAGAGGAGGAAAATCTCATCCCACATTCGGAAGGGTTCAAGATGATTGAGGCAGCGCTGCAGTACATTAGTCAGCAGGAGGAAGCGACGCCAGCTGATATCTGGTTGCGTAAGTGGAGGGACATTGCGTTGCCGAAGAGGGCTAAAAGAGAGAAGCAGTCATCTATCTAGGGCTTTTTCAAAAATTAAAACTGTAAGTTTTGACTCTTTTATCTTTTACCTTTTCAAATTTGTGTAATTATTTATCAATGAACAGTAAAATAGGTTTAAATCATTTTTTTAAGAATTAAGCCTACGTTTTACATTAATGTTTTGTTTATTTTAATATTGTATGTATTAATACTGTACAGTGTACATCATTTTATGTTTCCTGCAATTAAGTTAGACATTATAAAATTTATCTTAAAATGTGTATACAATATTTTTATTCTTGGACTTCCTTTTTCTGAAATAAATTTTTAAAACGTACAATACAGTACATAACAAATATTTATAAAGTACTGGCCTCTACTAAGAGGTCAGTAAATATGAATAAGAGCGGGTTTTGGTATAAAAATTGTGTTTTTAATGGTATGGGTGGGGCAGGAAGTGAGTAATTATAGAACTTCGGCCTATCCGTTTTTTTTTGTTATCCGGCCTGCCCTTCCGCCACATTACGCCAGATAGTTGGGAGTTTACTGTACCAACAAATACTGACTTGTTTGTTTTTAACAAATACTAATAAACAAAAAATTGTTAAAAAGTAAAACACAAAGCACACATAATAACCAGCTAACTCTGAGTTTGAAACAGAAGGCCTAGTACGCACTGAAAATAAAGTTTGTTATCTGCTGGTAAGCATTGGCAACAGTTACCATGTGCTATGGGCAGGGCGTGTTAAACATTAATACTTAACAGCTACTTCAAAAAATGTCAAATCCCTACTCTTTCTACATTGTCAAGAGTAAATTCAAAACTTATATTAATCAAATAATTATTATACAAATTATGCAAAACTAGTAATACATTATACGAATTTTACATAAACTTAATAAACCTACTTCCCTGAATGTCTCATTGTTAAACAGTAATAAAGACAAAATACATCCACAATGGCTAGTATTGTAGTAATTTTTAGAAAATAATAGTAAATTATTGACTGACGGCACATAATTTGCCATAATTTTATAAGTTGATACATTTCAGTTAACGAGACAATCTTAAGTGAACTGTAAAAATTAATGTTGTCTTATATTTACTTAAATAACTGAATTCCTTAAAAAAAATATACAGACTACATGCTCAAAACTTTTTTAATACATACTCTTGGGTCAGATGCAAAATATTCCATTAGAACTGATGGTACTTCAGCAAAATCTGTACTGCAACGAGTACCTGTGACATGTTGGTATTCAGTGCGTGCTAGCATGGAATGCATCGCATGACCCATCTCATGAAACAAATTGTCCACCATTGAAGGGGTTAACAAGCTTGGACCGGACCAGCGAGGTGTTGGTAAATTCAGCATTAGTACAACCACTGGATTCTGAAAAAAGCAAATATAATATATCAATAGAAAATATGAAAGGACAAATTGTAACGTGTCAAAATTGGGGACTTTTATTTATTACAATTATAGGGTATTTGTATTTTGTTTATTTCATTTTTTGGGGTTTTATAGAAAATATTGTGAAAGTTTTAATTTCCAGCAAACGTTATTTCCATTGGAACAGACCACGTGGCAAGAAACAGTGTTGAAACAAAGGCAAGGCGCAATTTCTATTGTGTAACTTGGCAGGGAATGTGCACCACCCTAAAATTTCTCAGAACTTTGCATAAGTGTGACCACGCACTCACGAGCAGTACAAGTACGCGCTCGGAATGACGCCTTCATCCGAAAACCAAGATGTCTGGGGAACGATTTTATTCATCGTCTCCTTAGCCGATCCGCAGGAAATGCCGCTAAGGACCGCCCGCTTTTAGTGACGTCAACTGTCAACTAGAAGCCGACTCCAGTAACAGACGCTTACAGTTTTGTTTAGGGCCCGGTCGGTGGTGTTATAAAATGCGATTAACTCAGTAATATTGTTAATACCGACCGGGACCCAATAAATTAATCTACACATCCCAGTTTAAAAATTGTTGCAGTGATGATTTGGTAACAGCAATAACGGACAGTGGAATCGGAACTAAAGCACGTGTGCGGTCGACAGTGCGTACAACAAATTACCATAAAACGAAATCGGAATATGTAAAGATTAACTATGTTGCTATTCGGATATAATATTTTAGTGGGGTTCTTTTTTTTATATAGTGTGAATGCGAGTATGAGCAAAGCTGGGCTATCTTAGAGTATGTAAGTAATAGGAAGTAAGTATAGGAATTAAGAAGTAAGAGTTGCACAATACACTAAAAATTATAGAAGTTTTGTAAACATACCAGAATTTAGCAATGAATAATTTACAACAGAACATATTAAATGATTAATAAATATTAAGTAATTTCTCTTCATACAAAATGTGTATTCTTATTTTTTTTCGTAACCTCACACTGTTTCTGATCTCGCTTATAGGAGAACTCTGGGGGGACCCTTAGGAATATCGGTAAGTACGAACAAGTGAAATAAATGTATAAAATAGTGTGTTTTTATACAAATGGCGGCCCGAACAACGGACATTATATAAAATAATTATATAAATAAGCCAGAATTCAGAAACAGTGTGGGTATCGAAAAATATATAATACGTAAAAATAAGGTTATGTTTGCATTAGTAAGGTATACAGTTGCGTTAGGTATTTTGATTTTACAATAATAGTGGTTTTTTTATATATAATAAGTGTTATAGAAATAAAATTTAAATATGGGGGAAGTACGAAATAACAAAATAATAAAAATGATGCAAACACTTTTTAACGAACAGAAAGATGAAATACAAAAAATCCAAAATAATCTTAACGTGCAATTTGATGAAGTGAAGAAAGAAATTAAAGAACAAGGCTGTATTTACGATAAGAAATTGAGTGAAATAGAGACGCGGTTAGGCGAAATAGAATTAGAAAATGAGAAAGTAATAAACAAATTAAAATCGAACAAAGATGACAGGGTAAGTAGTAGTGGAAATGATGATTTAAATAATGGGGTTACAAGTAATAACAATGACAATACAAATAAAAATATGGTGTTAGAAAATGATTGTGTAGATGTTGAGAGTGATAACGTAATTGTAGAAAGAGTAGAAGTTAATAAGATGTTTGTGTGTGATGAATTAGAGAGAGAAAGTAGAAAGAATTTACAGGTAGAGTGGATGCAGGTGGTAGATTCTTCCCGTAATGTTGTAGTGGGGGGTGAAGAAATGGCTTCACGTGAGTATTTGGAAGAGTATAAGTTTGCAGATAAATTTCCCTTGGTTTTTTGTGCACTTCATAGGTGGTGCCATAATGATGAATTAGTGCCCCCTGCATATTTTGAGAGAGAGTGTGTAGTTTGGTATGATGGTGAGAAATGTTTTGAGAGAGAGAGAAAGAGAGAAATAGAGATATTTAAAGGAAAGAGAAATTATGAAGAATTCGCAGAAAGGTTATGCGTAGAGAGATGTAATAATAAGAATGAGTACTTACCTTACAATGACATTGAGATAGCAGTTGATGAGGTTAACAATGATAATATAACTTACCTAATGTTAACAGATAATACCAACGGAGACTGGACAAAATTGACCAATATTGAACAGGTATATGAACCAATAAAAGGGATAATGAACGACGTAGAAGTAGTGGTTTATTATAAAAATAATAATAATAATAAATTTGATATAAATAAGATTGATCTATGTTACAAATATGTTAACTATTATTTGACGATATGGGGTAATTGTTTATTGTTCATGAACATTTAATGATGTGAATAATATGGTTTTGAAGTGCATTGTCTTATGGAACGATTTGTGGTTAATGATAAGAAATAATAATTCTTGGATTTCGTTGTCCATGACGTGTCCGTTACTTAACTAAATATCACTATAATATTGACGACTCGGAACACAATGTTTTTTATAAGTAAAAACGTAAAGTTTAGGCTGTAAGGTAAAACTTTACGTTTTTACTTATAAAAAACATTGTGTTCCGAGTCGTCAATATTATAGTGATATTAAGAAATAATAAGTTGGACTGTATATTCTTTTATGTGTTGATGTCATTATGTTAAGTGTATTTGTGTATTACATTATGGTATACTATGTGTTATGTAAACAATGTGTATGTACAGTAGAAAGTGATAACATTAATTGTCAGTTAAATTAAATTTGCAATTAACCAGTATAAATTAATAATAATTGTAAAATTTGACAGACTAAATAAGCGATAAAAGTAACTGTGAACTGTTCAATAATTGAATTAAATGATTAATTAATTAATTACTTCAGTAAGGTTGTATAAAAGAAAGTTTGAGAATGAAGTTAAATGATTTTATGAAATTAAGATTCTATACTGATTGGTAGATGATTAAACAGATAATACGTTCAAATTGAGGTATGTTATTATAAGGGGAGAAGTGATGAATTTTCTAGTGTTATATCAAGGTGAAATGTTGTAAAAAGATAGATTTTGGGTGATAATGAAATAAGACAGGTGAGTTAAGTAGAATTAAAGTTAATGGGAGTTAAAGAGAATAAGAATTTTGAAATACAGGGAACACACAGAGATAGTGTTAGATATTTTCGGGACACAGTAGTAGTGAGTATATGTAGAGATGAGTAATGTGAATGAGATATAAACATATTTGTTGATGATATTTTGTAGTAAGGGTGAGGTGGTAAGGTGTGAGCAACGTGCGGCGTGGTGAAAGACCAGCGTGCGGCGTTGTGGCGGGAATAGAGTAGTTTGAGTGAGTGTTTGCCGATATTTTGGAGGGGCATTGGTTCGTATGTAGATAGCCAGGTAGGGAACACACATCCTAGTACAAAGATGAGCGGTGCCAGAGGTAAGTGGAATTAGTGAAAGGTATTTATAATTGAGAGATTGGTGTCATAAAGTGTTAATAGTGGTTGTTAGTAGCAAGAAAGGGAGTAATATTAAAATGTCTATTCAATTGAAGGCATAGAGAATACAGGTGTCACCCAGACTAATCAATGATTAAAATGTGAAGAGTTAGATAGAAAATTCATAGTAGAAAAGTAATCAGAGATGAACTATAATGTAACAGGAAGGTTAATAATAAATTTGAATTGCATAGAATCAAATGATAAATAATTGATGGTTAATTAGTAACAGTTCAATTGAAATTAAAATGTAATGTTTATAATTTTATCAAGATGTAGGGTATGTAGATTTTTACCAAGGTTAAATGTGATTGGGTTACTTTAATGTAATAATCGCAATGTTAGTTATAAAGGTATAAGTGCCAAGTGGCAGATCCAGCTAAAATAAGTATTTAAAAATCACCCACAATAATGGAGAATGAGAGTGTCAAATAAAGAAAGAGATTTGTAATAAGAATGTATAAAAATTTTTATTTTTTGAAACCAGTGACAGAATTTTGATAAAATCTGAAAATAATGTAAAATTAAGAATTGTTTATTTTGAATAATCTAAATGTCAATTTGCTTATTATTCATAATGTTTTGTTTATTTTAAATATTTTATTTTATTATGTTTTGTGTTTCAAGTTAGGATGTTACAGATGTTAAATGTATTTTCAGACAGAAAGTGTACATAACGTATGTGGGTCAAGGTTGGGGACTTGACCTAGTTTCGATCAGCTGATGAGGTCATATACTAGAATGTTTGATATGGAAGTCAATTTAATTTTGTTTTTTGATCAAGTTAGACAAGTTTTAAAATAATTTCTATATGTAAAGGAAACCTTTTAATAAAATTAAATTTTTGAATTTTAAAATTTTTTGGAAAAAAAAAATCTTGATTTTTCGCCTGCCAGCTAATGAATATTTTAAGTATTGATTATTTGATTGTTTGTGTATTAACCATGTTTATTTTTATTGATTTATTGCAGTGACTTGTACTGTTAGACTATAAGTGATCACATGTTAGGTTAAGGATGTGTTAATTACAAGAAAGGTTTAAAATAACTTATTTTAAATAAAAACAGGAAACAATGAAGAGAATATTTTAAAATTTATACCAAAATTTATGAATCAGTTTTATTTGAAAACAACGTGTTGTAATTTAAAGAACTTTTTAAAATTTTTTCAATTTTATGATATATAATGTCTGTATGTAATGTGAGTGTGTGTGAGCCCAGTATCTGCTAAAGGCAGCCCAGCTTGCAAACAAGGGGAAACATATCGGTGGAGGATCTGGCATAATCTGAGCCAGGGATTGAGGATTTTTTGGGGGTAGCATGTTAGACGGCGAGGTGTGCTGTGGTACTTGTCTGTTCGATTTTTCGGTGTTGGGATCTCTTACGGAGAAGTCCAGTGATCTCGTTCAGATGCGTCCATGGTCACCAAGCCAGGGGGGTCGGTTACCCATGATGTATAAGAACAAGGGGGTTGTTGGCACCAGTTCCTCACTGGTCCTCTTCGGGGTTTATCAATGAGATTTCTTCTGTTTTGGACAGCAGAATTCTCATTGAGGGGGTATTGTAACGTGTCAAAATTGGGGACTTTTATTTATTACAATTATAGGGTATTTGTATTTTGTTTATTTCATTTTTTGGGGTTTTATAGAAAATATTGTGAAAGTTTTAATTTCCAGCAAACGTTATTTCCATTGGAACAGACCACGTGGCAAGAAACAGTGTTGAAACAAAGGCAAGGCGCAATTTCTATTGTGTAACTCAGCAGGGAATGTGCACCACCCTAAAATTTCTCAGAACTTTGCATAAGTGTGACCACGCACTCACGAGCAGTACAAGTACGCGCTCGGAATGACGCCTTCATCCGAAAACCAAGATGTCTGGGGAACGATTTTATTCATCGTCTCCTTAGCCGATCCGCAGGAAATGCCGCTAAGGACCGCCCGCTTTTAGTGACGTCAACCGTGCTTCACAAATATCGTCCACGGTTACCACACAAAAAACACACTATGTTTCATGCATAGTGCTCATACGCCACAACAAATTCATCTTGAACGATGACGAAAATCAGGTGGCAGTGAACGGCAGCTTCCTACCGCCCAAAACGCAGTCTACCTTAGGCAGAGACGCTACACAGTCAACTAGAAGCCGACTCCAGTAACAGACGCTTACAGTTTTGTTTAGGGCCCGGTCGGTGGTGTTATAAAATGCGATTAACTCAGTAATATCGTTAATACCGACCGGGACCCAATAAATTAATCTACACATCCCAGTTTAAAAATTGTTGCAGTGATGATTTGGTAACAGCAATAATGGACAGTGGAATCGGAACTAAAGCACGTGTGCGGTCGACAGTGCGTACAACAAATTACCATAAAACGAAACCGGAATATGTAAAGATTAACTATGTTGCTATTCGGATATAATATTTTAGTGGGGTTCTTTTTTTATATAGTGTGAATGCGAGTATGAGCAAAGCTGGGCTATCTTAGAGTATGTAAGTAATAGGAAGTAAGTATAGGAATTAAGAAGTAAGAGTTGCACAATACACTAAAAATTATAGAAGTTTTGTAAACATACCAGAATTTAGCAATGAATAATTTACAACAGAACATATTAAATGATTAATAAATATTAAGTAATTTCTCTTCATACAAAATGTGTATTCTTATTTTTTTTCGTAACCTCACACTGTTTCTGATCTCGCTTATAGGAGAACTCTGGGGGGACCCTTAGGAATATCGGTAAGTACGAACAAGTGAAATAAATGTATAAAATAGTGTGTTTTTATACAAAATAAAATCTGAAAGTCCAACAATTAATGAAACTACAGCCATATACTTCAAGACAAATAGTTGAACCCATATTACCAATAATAATAAAGATAGAAAATACATATAAAATACGATAATACAGAAAATGGCTATGCCTGTAGCAGAGCCAGTTCATTTCAAGGCCACAATATTTGATAGAACTTATGAACAATATACTTTTGGCAATTTGAAACTGCTGCATGTGTAAATCATTGGACAGAGAAAATGAAATCAATTTCACTTGTTCTTGCTTTAAAGGAACCCACTGCAGAGCTATTACAAAAGTGCCATCTGGTAGCCACAACACGTATGCTGAATTAATAAAAGCTCTGGAATTACGGTACAGTAATCGGCATCTGTGTGATGTGTACTGTGCTCATCTCAGAGCAAGACAACGACATTCTGGAGAGAGACCTAAAACGTATGAAGCAAATACTGGTACACTAATTACACTAACCTCTCCTGAAGCATCAAAGGATTTTCAAATGGGAATGCAGTGCAGATATTTACAGATAGAGTCAGGGACAGTGAACTACAGCAAGTGTTATGAATAGCAAGGCACTGAAATAGCTCAGATACTCTTGTTCACACCCTCGAGTTCGAAGCTGCCAAGTCAGTCTCCATCAACATCAAGAGTTTATGTCATCACATTGTAGTTAGATGATCTCAGTAACTTATTATTGTTACAACAGATAGACTAAAGAAATGATTCAAGAAAAACAATTTAAGAAGTCAGTAACCAAACAATTTTTCAAACCATGGGAAAAGACTGGAGATGCAAGTGTCACAATTGTGGGGAACATGGCCACATTCAAGCAAACTGTTGTCAGTGAAAAATTGAAGATAAGGGCTGCATCAAAAGTGGAAGAATCAATAGGCCCTTGAAGAGCATTGAGTGCCTAAAGCTTCAGAAGATAAGAGGAACTTGATTGTTAATGGTTTTGTTGAAGGTAAACTAGCCACATTTACAACTGACACGCGTGCTACAGTGTCCATTGTATGTCCTGATATATACTCAGCTCTGTTCCTTTACCTTATAGACTGCAACTCGAAGCTTTGTCAAAGTATTAGGAAATGTTTGTTTATACTTATGCCACCAGTTTAACCACCAATGAGGGTTGACCAAGAGAAGATGAAGTTTTTCACAGCTGAGATGGTAGCCAACCATTCAATCAAACAGGTGATGGTCTCTGATGAAGGAGTCAACATGCATGGAGAAGAGAACTTGCTGTCAGATGTAGAAAATAAGAAAAGAACAGGATGATGAACTACCGGTATGTAAGACGACGTTAGTGAAGAACCAACTGAGGTCATTGCAGAGAATCATATTAACAAAATTCCGTTTTGCCAGACTAAAGGTTTCATAAACAGTGTGGCTGTATCACAACCATAATGATTTTATGATATCTACAGTGACAGAAAAAATCAAGACGTTTCCAGCAAAGCATTAGATAGACACTCCATACTCATATGAACATCGACGTACTTGAGCTTCTTGACAATACCAACTTAAGGATTAAATACACAGGACTAAATTCTTTAAATCTGTGTAGAGATTTTGAGAAACACACAAGACATAAGTCACATGGCATGTGAATCACATTTGTTCTGCTGGGTGTGTAAAAGACTGACAATGATGTAGTTTGAAACCTTCCAGTGTTTGGTACCTAAGGCTTTCATAGCTGGCATCAACTGTGTTGAAATGTAACTGACTTCTCTCCAGGCTATTAGGTCATAGTCTTTCCTGCCAATATGAACAGACGTTTTGGCCTCTCCGTTGGAAGCCATCTTCAGTGTAACTGGCACAGATCTTCACCAGTTAACCACATTACTGTTTACGGACCTGGGCAGGACTGTTAAAATAAACTTGTAGAATTGGCATGTTGCAAACTAAAATCAGGATCAGCCATCAGAATCCAGCACACTATGATTGGTCCAGCAGCACAGGATGCCAAATTCCATTTAACAAGAGCCTTTTACCTCGCCAATTCATTGCAATGGAAGCATACTGATGAATCTGCATGGAGTCCATATGCAACCAAGGACAGTAGGTACTCAGCGAGGACAGAATTTTGGTTTCCTTGAAGAGAACGAGATGAAAGGCGTTAGCAAGTGCATGCTTAGCCACCACAGACTTCTCCGGCTGCCTGAGACAACAACAACGGCTGTGTTCACCAATGCGGGTACACACACTGCACTTTCTGGTGCTGATGTAAATCTCACCGCATGAGTAGGCATGCCGTATACCCCGCGTAATGAAAGCGGATCCCTGGCATTTTTTATCAGTGTCAGGAACTGCTGTACCTTCCTGGTCAGCCTGAAGGTGGTTTTCATGCTGTGCTGGTCCAGCAGCCTACCAATATGGTCCCCTGATGGAGTATCCGTTTGCCTGCAGTGCTTGCTCGAGTTGCTGCAGCTCCTCATCAAGATACTGGGGCTCCCATATCTTTTTCGCCTAGTCGAACAAGGTCTTCAACACTGCCCGCTTCTATCTTGGATGGTGATTTGACAGCTTGTGGAAATTTCTGTTGGTGTGCATTGGCTTCCTATACACTTTATGGCCAAGGCTTCCATCGGCCCTTCTCAGGACCAAGACGTCTAGGAAGGACGAGGAGCAGTGGCATCTCGAGGAAGTTGTAACGGTCTTACTCTTTTCCTATTTTAAAATACAACAATCAGAAGATTCGTGTAATATTAATTATACTTACTGCTCCCTGCTGCCAGAATTTTACTTACCGTCATAATCCCTTTATAAAACTTGCCTTATTAAATTACCCAGGTCGCCACGATATTTTATGGTTTAATATCGAAACCTTTACACTCTTGCCCTTATAAAAATTAACACAATCCCGCTATCTGACCACCCTTAAAACTCAGAAAATCCCATAGAACGTTAGACGAGGTTTTCAGCACAGAATAGGAAATGGTTATGGCGTAATAACTTACTCTAATACATGGTTATATATTAAACAAAATCTAAATTTATTTTAAGACAAAACTGAATTTACACATTAATAAAATAAACATTTCTAACCTATGACAAATTATTATGAACCAGTACGTAATTTAGAATTATATCTGTTCCCTTAGAGATCTCATTCATAAAATGTTTTAATTTAGAACTATTAACTTGTATGTACGCTTGGATTAGAATGGTTCTGGTTTTTGTTAATAAAAATTTTCCGTACATATTACCCATCCGCTGCGGGTTCCTGTGGTTAGTCGTACACTCGTGTCGTTCTACCGCAGTCACGTAACTGTTTGTATTGAATTATTTATGTCTTTTTAACTTCCACTCATTACTTTGGTTGATACGTTATGTACATTGTAATATGCATATAAATATATTATTATAGTCGTCCGACTTTCTTTCGCTCGTACACTGTCTATTACCACTGCTATTAAACGGTATTTTAATACTGCTACAATGTTCACACTTTACGGGATAGGCCGATTATAATGATTTCAGCCTATCTTGCACCTGAGGCCACCGTTTTACTTGTAGAACTAGCAGAATACCATCTGCAGGCACTGTCTGATGCAAACACTAAGGTGACAAAGTTCTTACTGTGATTCACACACAAAGAGGACTGGGCTGGCAAGCTGTTGTGTAATATGTCTGGCTGTCTAGAAATCAACAAACATACAATAACATTGTATGTTTTGCTGGTTACTAGGGGGTACCACTTGGGTGAATACTAGCTGCTTTGAAATTAACTGATTTAAACCTTTGCTGTCTCTAACACACAATTCTGTACCGTTACAAAGTGCTATAGGAAAAAACAGTTACTCCATCGCTAAGATAGATGTGCAGTCCGGCAGCTGAGAAGATCTGCCAGGTCGGTGGAGTTGGTCTCACAGGAGACTGTTGGCTTCGCTGTCTTGCCCTACGTTCACAGGCCCTACAATCACCTCTTCTGTTGCCATACAAATTGATCCCTCATCTACTAGTTCTTCTTCTGTTTTCGCATCTACACCCAAGGTTCCCCTTCTCCATGCCTGTTGACTCCTTTTTTGGCCACTGTCATTTGCATGATTGAATGGTTGGTTGTCCTACCATTTCAACATTGGAAAACTTTACCTTCTCTTGGCCAACTCTCATGACATTCTCTCTCAAGTCCACAATGAACCCATAGTCATTCATAATGTCCATCGCAAGAATCACTTCATCGACAAGGTCTGCAATGAGCATTTGGTGGCTAAACTTAAGGAGACCCAGGCGTACACAAATGTCTACCTTTCCTAACACATTGATGGGGCTTCCAGTCACAGTCTGTATAGTACAAGAACTAAATTGCGGCTGATGGTGGCTGACTAATTTGGGGCACAAAATGGCCACTGTTGTGCCCACTCATATAAACTATAAATGATGTTGGTTCACCTTCTGTAAATCCATTAATGATCAAGTTTCTATTGGTCTTATGAAGCATGAAAACGGTTCTGTTCTGTTGCTTCATTTCTCCAATTTGTACGTTCACGCCCTTCTCTACATATTTTATTTTCCCAACAAACTGTCTGAAGATGTCCATGTTTCCCACATTTGTAACACTTCAGTCTTTTGTCTCTTTGCCACTATTCAAATCATTGTTGCACTGCTCTTGACCCTTTAAATTGTTTGTTTTTAATATATATATATATATATATTCTGGCCCAATTGTAATGGCAATGTGATCTGGGAACTTCTGTCTACAGTGTGAAAACGATAAACTCATTAACATAGCAGGATGCTGAATTGGCAGCTTCACACTTGAGGGCATGAACAAGAGCTTCTGAGCTATTTCGGTGTCTTGCCATTCATAACACTTGCTGAAGTTCACAATCTGTAACACCATCAATAATGTCTGCATTGCAAACCTCATTCAAAATCCTCTGATGCTTCAAACTCTTGAAAATTCTCCCCAGGATGCTTTCATCTTGCTCTTCAATGATGAAGTAAGTACACAGGTTGCAAATGTTTATCACCAAACTGTAATTATAGAGCTTTTATCAATTTTACGTAAGTGTTCAAGCTATCAGGTGGCACGTTCTGTAGTAGCTCTGCCACAGGTCCTTTTAAAGTGAAAACAAGCGTTGTTCTTCTCCATCCAATTATTTGTGCATGGAGCAGCTTCAAACTGCTAAAGATACATCATCTAGTGAGGGCTTCGATCAAATGATGGGGGCTTGACATGAACTGCAGACAAAGTGACTTTCTCAATTACCTTATTTTCTGTCTTTATCATTGGTACAACCTGTTATGCAATTTGTTTTGAAACGCATGGTTGGAATTTCATGAACTGCTCAATTTCACTTTTAATTTGGTCTCTTATATTTGCAACTGAGTCTTCTACTGTAGACAATCTTACCTCTTGGACGTTCAGATCACCACGTAATCCACCCAAGTTATCACACAGGAGACCGAACTCTGCAGTAGTATGCTCTTGCACCTGTTTCTGCATAGATTTAAAAATAGCTTCAGTTTTATCTGCTTCTTACTTACGTTCCTCATCTTGTCATTTTTGAGCTTCTTCTCCTTCCTGTCAGTATTCTTCTTTTCATCGCCTTTCTGTTTCTTCCACCTTCTGTTGGAGTTTCACATCCTGTCGTTTCTCTGTCTGTAGTAGCAGTACTTGGCTGGATTCCATTAACTGACTGGTATCCATTATTCATTTTTTAATATGCATTATTTTAAGAGGATACTCTCTTCAAAGTGTCCTCTGTTTCTACTAAAAACGTTTTATCACACTTCTGACACCACTGTTATGGTGGTCACACAGATTGTGTTGTTTAGTGGAAACAGAATAACTGACACAAATGAAGTCACTAATTACAGACTTTAATTAAACATAAACAACAGTCAGTAATCAACAAAGGCACACTTCAACAATAATTCAAGTTCAATTTGTCCAACATACAACAATAAATGTCACCCCTCATTACTCTGGACTCTACATTGCAAATATAACTATGTAGGCTATACAACTAGGCCTAAACTGAACTGGGCCACTTCGAAATCCAGTATTTATACCTCCATTGCATTGCACTGTAGTGAGATAGCAGGCCTAGATTCCGGGAGGGTAGTTGAGTAATGTCTGGAAGGGGCATTACATAATTCTGCCATGTCGAATGATCTATAAATGTTTGGAACAGTCTCATGCACTCCAACATGCCAACTGTCATGTAGGCACTCAGTGATGTGGCACCATTTCCTCAGAGTAGCAATAATATGAGAGAGTCAGTGTCTGAAGGAGGAAGGGTATTTCAGAAAGGTCTCATATAAATTGCAAACGGAATTTATGTAAAAGCTAACAGATGGAAACTGTAAAACATGACAGATTATAGAAATTAACCAAAAGTTTTGTTATACCAAAACACTATATTATACTAAAGCCAAGGAATGAAGAGGCTTAAATTATTTTGTCTTTACTTTTTACATTTACTTGTCTCTCACTATGTTAGACAGCACTTTTAATCAAATATGTTGATTTTCTTTCTCTATGTTGTTTGAAAAAAAAACTAATGTTAGTGACATGTACATGTGTTTACAATTATGTCTTACTAATAATAAATGAAATCGACCTTACTTTGTATCTTGTGTGTCTGTTTTACATAATACAATAACTATACACATATATTGTTATTCTTACATCAATAAAATATAATTATAATATTTCATAAATATTAACACCTGTTATAATTATGTATATTAATTATTTTTGTACTGTCCCACATACAGGTCCTGATGATGGCAACAAATTTTGTCAAACATCAACACAAATGTTTTAAAATTGTGTCGAACCAAGATCTACCTTCACAAAACCTTTGTTACTAGAATATATAAAAACATTATTTTTCTCACGATTTATGGCCCATCCTATGTGTGTGTAATTAAACTGTCTAACTAAAATTTAAATACCTATGATTTGTATATAATTCATAGTGAGCTAAATAGTAAAGAATAATTATCAGATGAATATTAACCTGATAAGTACCATCACTAAGTCGTTTGCCTCCTCGAATCGTGAAGTGACAATCTTGATTCGGTTTGTTAGCTCTCTCATAGAAATCACAGTAAATATGTCCAAGTAAGCCTTCCTTTTCATGAATAACTGTTCACAAAATGTACAGAAATGTATTCATAACTGTGTTACAATTTACACAAATTTACAAAACACAGGAACATCCTTCTATCTTGTAAACACTTACCATTTCTTATGCCATGTATCTAAACGTTCTGCATGACAACCTACAAGTGCAAATAAATCAACATTCCGAAACATTTATGGTTGTATTATTACTCCATAAGTTTTGTTTATTGAAGGAAACATTTTTAGTTTACTTTTTACAAATATTTTTACAAACATTTTATCATAACCTTTTACAGGTTGTATATTTCCATATACAATAATAGGTTGTATATTGCTCATTATTGTATATTTCAGATCTGATGATGAGCGGTGAAGCTCAAAAGCCCTAATCAGAATAATTTTTCTATAGTGGTGTGTAACAGTGTCATTTCTGTCTGTAAATATTGTATAGCTTGCTTTTTATTTCATATTTCAGTAATATTGCATGTTATGTCATGTCACAGTAAATAATTATTAATCTAAAACAATATGAAAAAAGGATATTTGCAAAATAACAACTGTTTGACAACATAACATTTCAGTTCAAGTTACAATTATGTATGCAAACTCAAAAGTATATACAATTTTAAGTGATATGGTATACGGCATCAACAACACCAGGTGTACAAGACCTCATGCAAATGTCACATGCCATGACTGATTCTCTTGTGTCCCTCTTGACTTCAAAAAATAAGATGACAATGGAAATTAAAGACAAACTGGCCATGGGAAATAGTTGCTACTTTTCTTTGCTGCCTATCCTAAAGTCCGGAAACAGTTTAGAATCTCCAAGGTCCAGATTTACAAAACTGTATTGCGGCCAGTAGTATTATATGCTTCAGAAGCCTGGACCATGACCTCAGCCCAAGAAGATATGATCAGAAGATAGGAAAGAAAGATTCTGAGGAGGATATATGGAGGTGTACTAGATACTGGAATGTGAGGTATGAGGAGAAACACCGAATTGTACAATCTATACAAGGAACTGGACATCATCATAGCAATAAAACAAGGCAGGATTAGGTGGGCAGGTGACTTACAAAGAATGCCAGAGGAAAAAAGTAGTGAAAAAAGTATTCATTGGAGGACCAGGAGGAGGAAGAGCAAGAGGGAGGCTAAGAAGAAGATGGGTGGATGACATAGATGAAGATATGAGATGACGGGGGGGGGGGGTCAGAAGGTGGCAAAGAGTCACACAGGATACAGAGGAGTGGAGGCACATCATTCTGGAGGCCAGGGCTCTTCATGAGCTGTAGCACCATGGAGTAGTAGTAATAGTAGTAGTATGATTGATTCTACAATTGTACTATATTTTATTATTAGCTATTTCTGGACTACTATGACTTAGGTAAAGTGATTTTAATGGATGTCTTATAAGGGCTGGTGAGTGGCCATGTTGTGAAGTTATCTCATCGTGTACATGCCCTCCGTTTAAAATTCCTGTATCTTTCAAACTCATTTCTGCAGTCAACTGATTAAAGAACTTTTTTTCTTGGCCCTCCACTAGGAGTTTATCCTGTCATCCTTCTTCTCTAACACCACAGTTAATCATTGTACCTTATCAAGTGATTCACCCAGTTTAACTTTTGATTTCTTACTTTTATAACTTTTCAGAACTTATTTTTGATTTCTCAATTGTCACATCTTAGATAATTTTTATCACGTTCATTAGATTTCATTGTCAAAATATGGTGCTGACATTTTCTCATGCCACAGTAGTTAACTTCATTGTTATTCAGTTTAAGTGGCTGTGTAATAATAAACAGTAATGTACTTTAATGTTCTACTCAAGTACCCTGACAGTTAACTGATTAGCTCTTAGCAATATAAAGACGATCTGTCCTTCTAAAAAAAAAAAAAAAAATGTTGGTGGATTTAGTTACTGCTGGATTGGAAAGTGAGCACATCAAATATAAAATTAGGTCTACACATCTATATTGAATATACTGTCATTACTTGCAAAATGAAATTTTATTTTTTATAACAACTGAGCTGGTCATTAAATTTACAATATTTGTTTTAAAGTCCCAATTGAATTTATGTAAATGTATTGTCTATTTAAAGGTTTTACTATTTCAAGTCTGAATTATTTTTAACACTCTACTGGTTGTTAAAGTCATTTTAAGTTGACTAATTAGAATGAATATTAGGCATTATGTGTATTAACTTTCCGTCCCATGACTTAACTGTTTTAATTAC
Organism: Magicicada septendecula; assembly: GCA_034769895.1. Lineage (NCBI taxonomy): Eukaryota > Metazoa > Arthropoda > Insecta > Hemiptera > Cicadidae > Magicicada > Magicicada septendecula. Next base: position 27,739 of record JAWRYS010000508.1, read on the forward strand.
TAAAACGACGCGTTTCGAGGATAAATCCTCATCTTTACGTTTTTAATATTACAAAAACATCAAATTTACCCGAACGGGGTCGTCAAACCTGAAGACGAGGATTTATCCTCGAAACGTGTCGTTTTAGTAATTAAAACAGTTAAGTCACGGGACGGAAAGTTAATACAGGTAATGTCTAATATTAATTCTAATTAGTTAATAAACGTGACTTGGAGACAAATAAAACAAAATGAGTTTTAAGTTGATTTGTTTTCCTCTGCACTTATCAAAAAGTGATAACTAAATGATTTTTCATATTATTCATGTTAACATAATGAAAGACAACACTAAACATCTCAAACTGAATAGAATCATTAAGATTACATTATTCAAGAGTTGGTAATCCAATAAAACACTTGGAAGAAAATAAAATCTTTGTAAATCTTGACGTGTCTATGGTTAATTAATTATTACAAAATAACACAGCTCAAAGTAACAGACCTAGAGTGATACACTCATTTCACACAACTGTTGTTGGCTGAATTATCATACAATTAGTACAACCATTGTCATTAACACCAATATCTTGTGTTATACGAGGTTTGATCGAAAAGTTCATGTAGTGTAACGGTACAGAATTGTGTGCTACCCCAGTTTCAATTTTATTTCATATCAATTCAGTTTTAATTTTCAATTGTCAGCTTCCACCTGTGAGGTGCCTCAGTGCAACACAATGTTAGCATAAACAATGATGTCTAGACATATTACGTAATCGCTTCCCAGCAGTCTACCTTGTGAATCACAGTATGCAGTTTGTCACCATAGTAATCATATCAGACAGTAGTAGGAAGCAGCATAGTGCGTTAATCAAAAACAGTGGCCTCGGACGTGCAAGATAGGCCGTAAAATAAAAACGGTCTATCTAATAAAACAGTAAGAATATTATAAATTATACAATACATTACAATAAAATTATATGTATTAAAAGTATACATCTTCCAGTGCATAAAGTATTTAACTACAACCAAACTCGATGTTAACAGTGCCGGAGTGCGTAAAAACGAGTAAAACGGTTATCACGAGACGGTGTAGCAAACCAGAAGAAAACGTAATGGATGGGTAACTAAACTCACAGCATATTAACATTTAAACCAATGTTAAGTAAATGATGATTATTAATCATAAAACTAAAACTTAAAACGTAGAAACAAATGGAGATCTCTAAGAGAAAGGTTTTTTCATTAAATATAAGAGCAAGGGGAAAAGAGGGAAAAAAAACGTACTGGTTTATTCAAAAATATATAATTTGTTATAGTCTAAGAAAGATTTCATTTATTAATCTGTTTGAATTCAATGTGTTACTAATACAAAGTAATAGACTAGTGTTAATTGACGAAGTAATTAATTTGGCTAATAAACTAGAAGCGATTTGTTTTAAAACAAACTGTGTATTTATATGTGTACTGATAACCTTTAAATAATCCTTTCTGCAGCTGTGTTCATCTGTAGAACCTTGGAGATATCCCTAAGGTAAGAGTTTAATAAATTGAGCTAATTAATAGAGTTTCAGTGTCCCCGAACTAGGGACTCGAGTAGTTTCATATTTGATATAAATAATATTGTTACAGTGGCGCCCGAACAGGGACTCGAAGAGTATTTTATTATTTGCACTAACTTGTAATGTTACAGTGGCGCCCGAACAGGGATGGCGAGTGTAATTTGTTATTACATTCGCCAGACCTAATTAAGCTGCAGAACGGGTTATTTGAGAGGGAGGACGTTTTGGTAAATTACATAAACATAGTGAAATATTAAGAGGGTTAAGTTAATACTGGATAAGATTAAAATTCTTATGTAACTATAAAAAATGGCAGGGAATAATGACGATGTCAATGAAATAACGAATGTTGACAATTTTGATGAGTCAGCTGTTATGAATAATATTGAGGTCCACTCGACTCCAAACGTGAGTCAGGACAATAAAATAAAAATAAGTGTTACAGATGAAACAAATATATAACAGAGGACTCGGGAGTCTAGTTAACTCCAACCTCAGTAAAATGTAACAAATTAGACAATGACATGATGAGTGTTATACTAAATCACTTCGACAAAATGAACGGTAAATTTGATGTTATAGTCGTTTTGACAATAATGATATAAAATTTAATGAAATTAAAAGTGAATTTAACAGTAAATTTGACACTAAATTTGAGGAACAGAGCAGACAGTTTAACGAACTTAAGATTGATATTAATGAGGTCAAAATTAAGTGTGAGAGTAACTTTAATGAATTGAAATATGAATTAAACAAAATAAATGAAATAGGCAGTGAAACAAAAAGAAAAACAGATGAGTTAGGAGAGAGTGTGTGTGTGTGTGTGGTAGACGGTAAAAAACAATTACAGTAAATGACAAATTAGAAAGCTTGGTAAGTAAAGAGAGTAATGATGTTGAAAACGTGGTATCAGATAGTGATGATACAGAAATAGTCAGTGAGATAGTGAGTGAGAATGAGAGAGTAATGGGTTGTAGATGGGGAGAAACAAATGTTAATCAGTTAGAGGGAGAGTATGAAGAGAGTATACAGAGGGTAAAATTTTCCCGTGGTGTGGTTGTGGGTGAAGAAAATGCTTCACGAGTGTATTTGGTAGAGCCAGATGTTGTAGTAACAAAGTGGTACCCTCTGTGTGGAGTGAGATTATAAAATGTTGTGGTACTGAAAGTAATTATGAGTGAGATAAAGTGATAGAGTTGTTCAGATTAAATAGAGATTATGAAAGTTTAGTAGTGGAAATAAATATTGAAAGAAATGATTATAGTAAATATCGGTATGGAGAACCATACATGACTTCCATATTCTAAGATTTATTTTTAAAATCATTTTCGAAATGAAATATTACCATAGAAACTACTTCTTTCTACTTACTGCTTCAGCCTTAACCACAGTACTGTGGTCACTAACATATACCACCTCACGTTATCGCACTCGATTTTCACTGATGTGGAAGTAAATGGCATTGCCGAAACGTCTGGTTTTGTAGAAAACATTGGACTACGGCCAAATATCCCGGGAAGGAATTTTAACAAAAACTACTTCTTTGTTGCCGATAACGTTGTACACATATATATAAAAAATATGCATAAAATTAATGGCTTGTATAAGTTAATGATTGAGCTCCATTAAGTAGTGCTCAAGTTTCCAAAGTTTTAATATTATGATGTCCGTAATTAAAACATCAGAGCAGGTTTAGTGTGTATGAGGGTTCACCGTGGACAAAAATTTTCAACATTTCCTATTGAGCGTTGCTTAGAATAAATCTGCGAATCTACAGTGTACGTTTCACAGAACAAACACGCGGAAAAGAAGGAGCGCTCCGAAGTCACTCATGGACCCTCAGCATCTTGCAGAGGGTTCATTCCCTAAAGACGAAAAGTCTGTCTATGAATCGTTCCTCTGTAAACACGTGCAGTTACACTGCCCAGCGATCCACAGGAAGCAAATCGCTATCCACGCTGGACACTTTTTCGGCTTGCATGCGTTATGTTGGTATGGGTTCGGCACTTTCCATTTAAAAACCGTGCAAATGTAAGAAAATAAACATGAATGAGGCCAGAAATAACCCGAATTGTATGTGTGTGTGTGTGTGTGTCTTCCCTGCGTAAACAGTACATGACTGAGATATGCTTGCCTGCCACGCACAATATATATTCTCTTATACATGACTAGCAGAATACCCGGAGTTTCACGTTGTACGTAATGAAAATGTTAGTTTAATTAATAAAGTTTAATTAAAGTAGGCTTCTTAAAAATAAATAGCTGTTGCCCACAACTTCGTTCGCGTGGTCTTCAATTTAATGCGATAATATATTTAGAACAGAATCTATTCTATTGGGTTGCCATAGTAACCAGATCTAATAGTTTTTTAAGACAGCATAGGACCCCCCAGAGGATCGTATCGAAAAATACACCTGTCCTATGTTGGTTCTCCCGTTGCGTAAAATATTTGTGCCAAGTTTGGTTGAAATCGGTCCAATGGTTTAGGTGGAGACGTGGAAGACCCCAAAGGACCCCCCAAAGGATCGTATCGAAAAAAACACTTGTCCTATGTTGGTTCTCCCTTTGCATAAAATATTTGTGCCAAGTTTGGTTGAAATCGGTCCAGTGGTTTAGGAGGCAATGTGGAAGACCCCAAAGAACCCCCAAAAGGACCCCATCAAAAAAACACCTATCCTATGTTGGTTCTCCCGTTGCGCAAAATATTTGTGCCAAGTTTGGTTGAAATCGGTACAGTGGTTTACGAGATGTAACGTGTCTAAATTGGGTCATTTTATTTTTTCCAGTAGGGGACAATTGTATTTTTATTTATTTCATTTTTTGCGGGATTTTATAAAAAATTTATTGTGAAAGTTTTATTATACGGCGAACGTTATTTCCATTACAACAGAACACATGGCAAGTCGAACAGTTGAAACAAAGGCGAAGCGCAATCTCTCTTGTGTAACACGGCAAGGAATTCGCGCCACCCTAATTTTCTCAGAACTCTGTATATGTGTGGCGACGCCCGCACTTAACATCTCAGGACGGGGCGCTGAAGTGACGCCGTGAAACTCCAACGTCGATGCAAGAAATGGCGCTGGAATGAACAATTTGCAAAACCAACCAGCCAGCTACAGGAAATGCGTTTAAGCCCCGCCCGCGGCTAGTGACATCAGTATAGCAGAGGCAAATATCGTCCCCGGTTACCACACATATAACGACTATGTTCCATGCATAGAAGGAATACGCCACAACAAATTAAGCATGAACGGCGACTAAAATCTGTTGGCCGTGAATACGAAGTTCCGCCCGCTCAGACAAGCACGCTTCCCAGTAACGCTCTATGTGCCGACCGGCACGGAGCTAAGTAGGCTCTCTCCAAAGTTTTTTTTATTTTTTCCAGTAAAAGGTGGAACTGTTGATGAAAATAATTATCATTGATAGACAGTGCAGTGTTTAGATAATTTGAAGAACATAAATATCGGGTTCGGACACCAAGCAGGGAAAAAAGCGAGAAGTCATAATAATGCGTGAGTGAAGCACGTTGCCGCCGGGTGGGGAATCTTCCAAAATGTTAAGGGTGTTATAATTTTTCGGGGTCTGTGTGTATGTGTGAGTGAGCAAAGCTGGGCTGTTTGTGTTTGTAATTGTGTTTGTGTAAATATGAATAATACATAAGGTAAGCCCTAGTTCGTAAGTTCTATTACAAGTAAGATGTAAGAGTTGCACAACATTTGAAACATGTAAAACAAAGATCTATTTTGGAGAAAACTTATAAATTTATCACGTTTGAATAAAGAAAAAATATTAATTCTCTTCCAAAAATGATTATGGTTAATTATTGCACAAACCTGTACACATGTTTGTATCTAACGTACTTGTGATCGGATCCTGGAACCCGGCAGAAGAGATCGTGGAGGTAGGTGGAAATTCTATTACATTTTTGTAATTAATAAATTTAATTTGATTAGAATATAACAATTGGCGCCGCGAAACAGGCACGAATTATAATTAATTATAATTAATTAAATTCCACATCTACAATAAAGATACAAACATGTGTTAGGTTAGCGTAGCAAAATAACAATGCGTTATGTACGCAAAGCTATACCGAAAGTAATATAGAAAGCACATTACATAAATTAATTAATTAGATTAGTAATATTTTGAATATCAATAATACAAAATGTCAGATAACGAGAATAAAATAAATGAAAATAGCGTCAAAAATTTTGACGACTCAAATATGAGTAGTTTTGAGATACATTCGACTCCAAGTGCGAGTCAAGAAAAGGCAGAGATAAATTTAAGTGACCAGAGTAATGTAACTGAAGATTCGGGTGTGCAATTGACCCCGACTTCAACAAAATGTAACAGCCAATTTAATAATGATGTAATGAAAATGTTGCAATTAATCCTAGAGCAAAACAGTAATTTTGACACCAAATTTGACGAACAGAAAAACGAGATGCAAGAATTTAAAAGTAGTGTAAATGAGAAATTAGATATACAGAATACTGAATTAAATAAACGTTTTGACAATAACGAAAAAATTTTCGAGAACAAATTTAATGTGATGAATAGTCGTTTTGACATGAATGATGCTAAGTTTGATGTATTAGCTAATTCACTATGTAGTCTGGAGAGTAAGTTGAACGAAATATGTAGAGAAACAAAGGAGTCAAGAGAGTGTGTATGTATGGGAGGTAATAAAACAAATGAAAATTGTAGTGACAAATGTAAAATATGATACCAGAGAAAGAGTTAATAAATGATAACAATAATGTTGAAAATAATGAGAATAATAGTAATGTATTTGAAGAATTAGTATCGGAGACTGATACGGTAAAAATAAAGAATGAGAGTACTGATGAGTTGGTGGAATGTAGTGATAATGAAATGTTAATGTGTATTGATGAAGTAGAGAGAGAGTGGAAAAATAATGTTGTGGTAGAGTGGGGACAGGGGGTAAATTTTCCCTTTATTATTTATGATGTTTATGATGAGTTAATGAGTTCACAAGTGTTGTTGTTGAAGGGCAAGAGTCCCGTATTGATAGACGAATTGAGGTGTTTATTTTTGTTGAGTAATTGTGTACCCTCTGTCCGGAATAATTGTGAGAGTGTGATGTGGTGCTATGAAGAGAGAGAGATAAGTAGAGAATGGTATGTAACAGAATTGTATAATTTGAATAGAAAGTATGACGAATGGAAAGAAAGTTTACAAGTATATTTGAGTAATAATGACTATAATGATTTGACTAAAGTAATTAACCCGATCATGAATGTATTTACCGATGGAGATGTAACAAAAATGCCTAACGTTGACTGGTTTAATGAGTATTTGAGTAAGATGAATGAATTTAGTCTGTATGGTTATAACACACAAAACAGTGATTTGTATGTTAATGAGATTGAAAAATGTTATATAACACCAAGACTTATCTGGGACGATGGAGGTTAAACTGTAACACAATAAAAGACAGTGATAAACATTATGTTTTATGGGCTTTGACATGGCAGATTTGGACAATGAAGTGCGGAAAAACTGAACAGTTAATAACAAAAATTTGTAAATAAAATGTAGTAAATTTATTTGAGTGCATTGTAGGATGTTAAGTAAACAAGTGTGTGTAAATGTTGCAATAATAATAATAATATTTTGTAATTTAAATAAATAAATATCAGAATGAATTTTGAAAACAGTAATTGATTAATTGGATTTGTTTCGATAACTATATAATTTATATTTTTGGTAATTAATTTAATTAAAACAATTTGATACATGTTAAATATTTTGATTGATTATTTAAATGTTAATTAATTAAAATTTTTTTAATGAATTTAATTTATTTTACGAGATTTGGAATTTGGTAATAGATGGTTAAATTGTTTGATGTAAACTGATATTTGTGTTAAATGTTTCAGAGGTGAGGTGAAAGTAATGTGGTATGGTGAATATGTTTTGTATATATCATGTTAAGTAACTGTAGGTAAGGACTGTAAGTATAGAACTTTTACAATATGAATCATATATAACAAAAATGTTTACAGGTAACTAAGACTTTAATTCAATAGTGAGACTATTTGAAATAATTGTGTTCAATAAAAATGATAATTAAAAAATTTTAATAATAACTGAAAAATGATATATACTAATTATTGATAAAAAATTTTGAAAATTTTAAGAAAGTCCAGTGGTAGAAAGTTATGAATGAGTTAAATGATTATTGATGAAAATATTATATTAAAATGTATATAAAAATTTAGTTAGTTAGTTATTAAGTTGCTATTGCGGGGGTGGCCTGTGCTCTCGTAGATAGCGAAATGGGTTGGGGGTAACAGAGAGTGTTACCTCCATCGGAGGCCAAATGGCGAAAATGTGCGGCACACCTTTTTCGTGTAAATTAAATTTACACACTGATAGACGATCGTGTCGCACATAATAAGACGATGTATAACAGGGACTGAAATGAAGTTAGATTTCCCCGACTTTTCGGGCGATTACTGCCTTACCAGCACTAATCGTGGATTTGGCTAGCGGCCAGCTATGGTCATACCAAGTCCCTTGGCCATAGCTGACTTGAAATTGGTATATAGTAGAAATTAAATGGGGGGTGACAATTAGGGGAAATCCAGACACTATGGAACAGTGGCTACCACTCTGTTCGCGGAGGATAAGCAAAGCCAAGTGGTAGACCCGCATTAAGGGTGTTTAACTATATAACAAAGGTATGTTGATATCTGAACCTTTTAAAATGTAACAGCCGAAGCAAAGACACGGAAAGGTCAAACTACTCCAAAATATGCCGTCTTTGTGAAAGCGAGGGGGCGCCACAGCCTTACATAATTTGCAATAGAGTGTGTGGCCGGGAGGTGTCTCAGATGAGTCACGAATTTAAATTTTACCACATAAAAATTTTTTTGCTAATTCAAATTTTGATCCAATAAAACTGCTTGTGCTCTGTTAAATAACTAGCTGCTCAGACACTCAATATAAGGTGTTCATTCCATAATTTTAAATGTATTATTTTATTGTTGTACGTTAGATATAGGTATTGATAGAAATATGTGTCTTCATTATGTGTGTATATTGTAAACTGAGCCAATAATTAAACTGTCTGGCAGGCGGTCAACACAAAGTATCAGAATCAGAGAGAGGGGAAACAATGAGGTGAGAAGTAATGATAAATAAATATATATATATATTTCATGTAATTTGTTCAATTTTGAGATGTGTTTTCATTGTGTTAGTAAGGAGATCAGCTGATCAGCAATAAAATGGCACTAATATTGGTTTATAAATGTTCCAAGTAATTAATGTTCAATGTAATGTTTTAATGTATTACAGATATTTTGAAATAATGAGAAAAGTAATTTGATGTGGTAAGATTTTAAAGGAATTGTCAGAAATAATAAAAAGTAGTTTTGGGTGATAAATATTTTGTGGGACATATAGATCTGTCCAAGTTGAAGTTAAAGAAATAGTAGAGATGAAGATAATGTAATGTTGTTTTTGAGTTAATATATGTTATAGAGTTTTGAGAGGTATTAACGTTGACACAGTAGTTGTGGAGAATTTATGTGGAGTTTTGAGTGATATATTGTTGTTTATAATTAATGATGTTATTTTGTTGTATTTGTAGTGAGGTAATGAGATTGAGATTTTGGGGATGGCAATTTTGTAGTAGGGGGTAGTGTAATGTGGGAGTCCGCAACATAATGATAAGTTGGGACGGGATAGGATCGATTTTAGTGAGGAGGGGCCGCCTTAGGTAGAATCCAGGGGCCAGATAAGGGAATTGAGTTTTGGGGGGGAAACACGTATCCTATGTACAAAGGGTTAGAGAGTATTTTTTTTATATATATATAGAGAAGGTGGCGATTTGAGTTTAATGATAAGTTGAGGTTTAGAGAGTGTTTTGGGATAGATGTTTTGATAGAGATGGGTGTCATGTGAGTTACAGTTGTTAGAGGTTAGAGCCAGAGAGGTAAAGATTATATATGTATACAGATCAAGTAGTAGATTAAATGAGATAAATGTTTAAATCACCCAAAATAATGGAGAATAAGATGGTTAAATAGAAAGAGATTTATAATAAAGAATATAAAATTTTTATTTTTAAACCAGTGACAAAATTTTGATAGAATTGGAAAGTAATGTAAAATTAAGGTGTTTATTTTGAATAATTTAAATGTCAATTTGCTCATTATTTATAATCATATTTTGCTTTTTTAAATGTTTTATTTGATTATGTTTGGTGTTTCAAGTTAGGATGTTGCAGATGTTAAATGTATTTTCAGATAGAAAGTGTACATAACATAGGTGGGTCAAGGTTGTGGATTTGACCTAGTTTCGATCAGCTGATGAGGTCATATAAGCTTGTTTCATATGGAAGTCAATTCAACTTGTGTTTTTTAATCAATTTAACCAAGTTTTAAGTAATGTCTAAATATAAAGGAAACATTTAAATAAAATTAAAATTTTTCTTGAATTTTAAAATTTTTTGGGAAATTTTCTGTTGCGGTTTGGAAGCTCTTGAATAATCATGAGTTATTCCAAAGACGCTAATGAGGAAGGCTGGATTGTTTGTTAGAAAGAAGTGGACTGTATTAAAGATGTTGAACATTCGTTTATTGAAAAAATCTGATTGTTAATTACGATCGGCACGTGCGGATGCATTTGAGGCAATAACGCCCGAAATTAATTTTGAATAAAATCGTGGTCCATTGTAGATGGACGCAGGTAGTTGAATGAAATGAAATATTATAAATGCATGCTAAAAAATAGCCAGAAGCCGCTGCTGTAAGAGAAGTGTTTTACGAGAGTTGCGCTCGGAGTCTTGTTATAAACTGAACTAAACTTGCTTGCAGCCGGCGGTGATTGCCAGCTGCCGCGTTTGATAAACGCGTGACGTCATCCGTGCGTGCCGTGTAATGGTAGTAGACCGCTTACAGCTGATAAACCAGTACAAAGTTTAAACATACTGCCTGCCAAAATCGGGCCGATTTTGTACATTAAAGGTTAAATTGAACAATATAATAATTAGACTTACATGTCGTAAGCGATACAATAATTGGCGCACTGGCCAGAGAGCAATGACATAATAAACATAATATGAATTCAATTAACAATCACCAGGCATACAATAAATTGATCCTCACGCCAATAGCAAGGGCTTACTGACGTTAAAATTACTCAAAACACAATAGTAATACAATACGCACAATAATACAATAATTAAGTAGATATTGATCTTTCCCAAATAATACCCCTTGATATTTGCCAAGCATTACAATAACAAGTGATAACACCATAAAAAATACAATAATTTCCCCATGATATTGACATAACAACCCCAATGAATTTCATAATGTTTGACCCTTAGAAAATACAATACATATATAGAATAATTGACACTATAAATGACACTTGTGGTTCTCAGAATTTGAATCACACAAACATATTGACAATACACAACATCCATAATGATTGATAGTACATATGAAACACAGTCACTATTGCTGTAATAGCTAGCGGCACGTAAACAATATTACAATGCTTATGATACAATTGACTTGTATGCTCGCCCCGGGGAATGTCCCGGGCGTGGTCCATGTAATGTGACACGCACACACTCACACACACACACACACACCTCGTATGGCACGCATACGATTAGTTTGTAGCCACCGGAAGGGGGCATAATTTGTGGATGGGTCGGCGTAAGATACCTAGCGCGGTGCGAACTTCTGCGACGCGTACTAAGGAATCTTGACCCGGAAAAACATTGGTAATTACCCCACGCTTCCATTCTAGAGGGGGGGAATTGTCATCCAAAATGAGGACAAGCTGTCCGACATTCAAATTCTTTAATGGGGTGCGCCATTTATTGCGCTGCTGCAGCTGGTGCAGATAATCCCTAGACCACCGTTTCCAGATGGTCTGCGTAAATTTTTGGAGCAGAAGCCATCTGCCCAAATGAGTATTATTGCCTTGTGTATAGTCGGGTTCCGGAAGTGCCGTCAGTGGAGCACCGACCAAAAAATGAGCAGGTGTTAAGGGTTCAGGGTCTCTAGCATCGTCGGACACCGCGCATAACGGGCGTGAATTAAGGCAAGCCTCAATTTGAGAAAGAAGAGTAGAATATTCCTCAAAATTCAAGATCGTACTGCCAATTACGCGACGTAAATGGAATTTAACATTCCTGACACCACTTTCCCACAAACCACCGAAATGAGGGGCTGAAGGGGGGATAAAGGACCATTTGATGCCGTGGAGACCGCAAAACTCCAGAGAAGATTGCTCAACTTCCTTGGAGGTTAAAAATTTGTACCAATCATGCAACGTGTGGTTGGCACGACGAAAATTCGTGCCATTATCCGAAAATATTTGCGCGGGAATACCTCTGCGCGATATGAACCTTTTTAAAGCCGCTATAAAGGCGTTGGAAGTGAGATCCGACACCAATTCTAAATGGATGGCCCTAGTACGCATGCATATAAATAGAGCGATATATGCCTTGGTCGTGGACTTAGAGCGCTGCCCGCCATGGCGCAAATGTACAGGACCGGCGTAATCCACGGCCGACTGTGAGAATGGCCTTGACGGCGTGACCCTAGAAGAGGGTAATTGACCGAGTAATTGATTCGCGCCTTTAGCCCGGAAACGAAAACAAGTGACACACTTATGTATCACTGAGCGGATATAGGACTTATCGTGTATGATCCAATACTTACGCCTAAGCGAAGCTTGAGTTGATTGCACTCCAGCGTGCAACAAACGGATGTGTTCGTATTCAATTATTAATCTCGTGAGATGAGAGTGCGGGTGCAAAATTATTTGGTGTTTAGTCTCATAGCTAAGTTGGGAGAATTGCAAGCGTCCACCCACTCTTAAAATGCCCGATTTATCCAGGAATGGGTTGAGAGCAAGAATTTTACTACTGCGTGGAAGGCACCGGTGTGCCTCAAGTTCCCTAACCTCCACGTCGAAATGCAACTTCTGTGATTGCCGGACAAAAATCAAGAGCGTGTCAGACAATTCTTGAGCCGACAAAAAGGACGTGTCTCTATCAACCACCGCGAGCCTAGAATTGCGAAAAAATCGACGGCAATATGCGAAGACGCGAATAAGCCTCGTAAGAGATGAATAATTTTCAATGTAACTATGTGTTGAGGACGCGACAATTAGTGAGGTTTGAGCCTGCTTGCGACGTTCCTCTTCAATGTCGGGAAAAGTACAGGGAGTATTAATGTCGAACGCGCTGACCGGCCATGAAGCCGCATCACGAGCCAACCAGGAGGGACCATGCCACCATTGAGTATGACAGTGCAAACTACGAGGGAGGCAACCGCGCGATAAAACGTCGGCAGGGTTGTCATTTGATACTACATGACGCCAAATTCCCCTGCTGCTAACAAGACGCTGTATTTCCGCGACACGGTTGGCCACAAATACCTTCCAGCGGGAAGATTGCTGATGTATCCAGTACAACGCTATAATCGAATCCGAATAAAGATATAGTCCGTCAAAATTGTAATCGACGGCATTTAAAACCTTGGACGTTAATTGAGCCAACAATAAGCAAGCACAAAGTTCAAGTCTAGGAAGCGTTATCTGTTTCAGCGGAGCGACCCTACATTTAGCACACAACAAGTTTGATGATATGGCGCCGTTCGAATAGACCGCCCGCACATAAATGCAACACGCGTAACCTTTAGCCGAAGCGTCGGCGAATCCGTGCAGCTGCAATGAACTAACTGGGTAACTGTTCGAACTCTTAACCGACCTCGTAATCTCAAAATGAGTGTCGGAGACTAATTGAGCGTATAATTCCAACCATTGATTGGCTAATGATCCAGACAAGGGTTCGTCCCAATCAGTGCCCGCCAACCACAACTGCTGCACGAAATGCTTGCAGCAAAATGTGATGGGAGCGATTAAACCTAGTGGATCATAGATCCCGACGATGATTGACAACACGCTTCTCTTGTTGAAAACGGTTAAATTGTCATCACCCCTAACGGTGTATAAAAAGTTATCCCCCTCAACATTCCATTGTATTCCCAAGGTATGCACGTTTTGACCCTTGCTGAAGTCACGGGTTACTTGGGCGCGAAGAGTCATAATCTTATGGTGGTTAGAGAACCATTTATGTAACGAAAAACCATACCTCCTCAACAACTTCTCGATCTCGCATTTCATTTCAGCTAAGCCGTTCGGATCATCCGAACCCGTTATGAGATCGTCTACGTAAAAGTCATTTGCTATGGCCTTAGCAGCTGTAGGGTAGTCGGATTTATTTTCATATGCTATTTGAGCCAGACAATGCGTTGCAAGGAAGGAGGCACTAGCAGTGCCATATGTAACCGTCCTTAACGCGTAATGTCGCAATTCCTTATGCGGTGCATCACGCCAAACAATGCGTTGCAAGTTGGAATCCTTAGGATTAACAATGATCTGGCGATACATCTTTTCAATGTCCGCAATAAGTACGTATCGGTGGGTGCGGAACCGAACCATTATCGAAAACAGATCCTGCTGGATCGTAGGACCGACCATTAAAGTATCGTTAAGGGACAAATTATTGGTGGTTTTAGCGGATGCGTCAAATACCACGCGCAATTTAGTGGTTAAGCTAGAGTCTTTGAAGACTGCGTGATGGGGCAGATAAAAGATCTCTGACCTGTCAAGCGACAGATCGTATTCATTAAGCGGCGACATGTGGCCAAGTCTTAAGTAGTCACTCATGAACTCACTATAATCCTTATAAAGGGTAGGGTTCTGCTTGAATTTGAATTCTAACGATTGGAATCTGCGTATGGCTCCGCGGAGAGAATCTCCCAAATAAGATTTATCAGATCTGCGGGGCAGAGCTACCACGAATCTCCCGTCGCGATTGCGGCTAGTGTTTTCCACGAAATGCCTTTCACACGGCGAGTCCTCAGATCGGGCTTCGCGACTAGAGATCTCCTCCAACTTCCAAAATTCCTTTAGTTGCGAGGAAATCTGATTATCGTCCCTACAGACCATAAAGGAAGAAACCGTTTTAGTTACATCGACGTTGAATGGTAAGTCACCGGCCAAAATAAATCCTAACTTGGTTTCCTGAATTATAGGAAAGTGTGGTCCGCGCGTATATTTCACAGGTTCAATTAATTGGAGAAAATATTGAGCGCCGATTAACATATCGACTTGCGCAGAGCAATGTAGGTGAGGATCCACCAAGAATATGCTCTTGGGTAAATTTAAAGAGGCAAGATTGAACGACTCCGCCGGTAAATTATTAGTTATACTGGGTAATACGGCACAATGTACGTTTAACGTAAAGGGTTTATAGCGTGAATGTAGCCTTACATTAGTACTGAAGTCAGCCTGGGAAAGCGAGTTGTTTATACCCGTGATGGGCAACTGCGATTTAACCAATTGGAGGCCCATCCTGCGGGCGAAATCCATTGTGCAAAAGTTCGCTTGAGAACCGGAATCCAGTAATATCCTAACGGGAAATTTTTTGCCGACTTTATTGTATGTCATACAGACGGCGGTAGATAACAATACCGATTTATTGGTCTGTGATTTCAGTGAACACTGGTTGTTAACAGAAGTTACGTCCCTGTTGGGGACATGAATCGTTGTGTGGTGACGCCTAGAACATTTTTTACATGAGAATTTTGAGGGACATTTTGAACCCTCATGTCCCGAACGGAGGCAGTTTAAGCAAAGTTTGTTTTTTATTAACGCGTTTTTTCTATCAGGGATAGACAGCGATGTAAATTGTGGGCAATCGCTAAGTCTATGTCCACCGTTACACAGCCTGCATAAATTGTTTCTAATATGTGAGTGGAATGTGCCCTTTGGAGTGCTTATCTGTTTAACTGCCTTGCGATAAGGAGACTTATCGCTTTTGTTCAACCTGCTCATTGGGCTAGTCGCGTTATCGAGATTTTGCAGTAATTTCCTACGTGAATTTAGAAAATTTATAAAATTATTAAAATCAGGGAATTTATGCTCCGATAAACTCTCTTTCCACAAACGTAAAGTGTAATTGTCAAGTTTTTTGGCTAAATAATTTACGACAATAATTTCAAACGTGTTGACTGGCAGTTTGAGATTATTTAAAGTGTTTATATTTGCAGAGATTTGATCAATAAATTGCGATATGCTAACTTGGGATTCCTGTTGAACTAATGGTACGTCTAGGACATTCCACACGTGGTGAGCGGAAACAATTAGCTTACTATCATATCTATTCCTCAACAGATCGATAGCCACCGGGTAATTCTCATGTGTGATGGGCAACGATTTTATTACGTTAAGCGCCTCGCCATGTAATGACGAGTGCAAATAATGAAGTTTCTGTATATCTGTCAGATCTGCTCTGACATGAATTAGTTCCAGAAAAATATGGTAATAATGTTGCCATTCCACAATACTACCCTCAAACCGTGGTAATTTTATTGGTTCCAATTGAATGGGGGGTGTTTTAGGCTGTTTACCTTCAGCATTAATTACTGGTTTTTGGTTCATATGCTCAGCTTGCTCTAGCAGGTGTTGCAATTTACATTCTATAGTACAGAGATCGTCCTCCGTTTGTACTCTATCACTCGTTAAAGCAACGTCTGCTTCCTCAGCCTCGATTTGTGACTGAATCTCGTCATATTTGGTGGATAATTCCATCAAATGACGCAGTTTTATTTTCAGCGCATGAGGATCGCTGTTTAACAAATCGAAGTTATCCGCGAAGGTATTTACTCGGGATATTGAGGCCTTAATTGTGCCTCATTTTTTTATTAGAGCCCTTACATCGGCCATTATTATAGTTTAAGATAAAAAGGGAAAAATATTTAGAAAGCAATTGAGCATAGAGCATGTGAACCACAAACTTGATTTTGAATGAGTTTAAATACGTTTCGGTAGCTAGCGATCGTTGTTTTGAACATAAACTTACTCTCTCTAACTAATCAAACTTGTTGGCAGTTAAATTATTGAAATTATGAATCTAAATGGTTACAAAGTATATCTTCATCTTTAAAGTTCTAACTGATAATGAGCTGCCAACCATTTATTAATTTGTATTGTGTAATAAGGTGTTTGTTTACATAAATGTGTCAAAAAATACCCACTGAGTGAAATATTATTAAAAATCAAATATAAGTAAAGTTTATAGTCACGTGGCCGTCGATCCATTCGTGATGAAGCTGGCTTCGATCCCGTTTGCAGCTGCTACACCTCCTGTCTCTGCCGGTCAGCCGATGCCTCATGTTGTACCCTCCATCAATTAAAGCTGTGGAATCTCGAAAATGTTGTCCTGTTTCGTCCCGTCGTCTCTGGTCTACTGCTTGGCTGAATCTTGTCGAGATGACTGCGACGTGATTCACAATAATGGTGTCGCTCAGGACGAAAATGATGCCCGTAGGGCGTGATTAACTTCAGATCGGTTTTTCCAGAAATGATGTGTATAAATAAATGCTGTCGCTTGTGTACTCAGATATGAGAAATCTGTGCCGTGGGGACCAAAAATGATGTCGTTTTTTGGGCCCGAAAATATGAAATCCTGCCTGGTTGGACCAAAAATGATGTCGTTTTTGGCCCGAAAATATGAAATCCGGTCCGGTGGGACCAAAAATGTTGCGGTTTGGAAGCTCTTGAATAATCGTGAGTTATTCCAAAGACGCTAATGAGGAAGGCTGGATTGTTTGTTAGAAAGAAGTGGACTGTATTAAAGATGTTGAACATTCGTTTATTGAAAAAATCTGATTGTTAATTACGATCGGCACGTGCGGATGCATTTGAGGCAATAACGCCTGAAATTAATTTTGAATAAAATCGTGGTCCATTGTAGATGGACGCAGGTAGTTGAATGAAATGAAATATTATAAATTCATGCTAAAAAATAGCCAGAAGCCGCGGCTGTAAGAGAAGTGTTTTACGAGAGTTGCGCTCGGAGTCTTGTTATAAACTGAACTAAACTTAATTGCAGCCGGCGGTGATTGCCAGCTGCCGCGTTTGATAAACGCGTGACGTCATCCGTGCGTGCCGTGTAATGGTAGTAGACCGCTTACAGCTGATAAACCAGTACAAAGTTTAAACATTTTCTTTGAAAAAAAAAAAAAAAAAAATCTTGATTTTTCGCCTGCCAGCTAAGGAATCTTTTAAGTATTGATTATTTTATTATTTGTGTGCTACCCAGGTTTATTTTATTGATTGTTTGTATTGCCTTGTACTGTTAGACTATAAGTATTCACATGTTAGGTTAAGGATATGTTTAACTATAAGAAATGTTTAAATTAATTCATTTTAAATAAAACAGAAGATAAGGAAGAGAATTTTTTGATACAATATTTTATTTTGAATTTTGAATTTTTTTTCCTTAGAGGAAATAGTGGATTTTAAAGAATTTTTCAATGTATAATATGTAATGTGAGTGTGTGTGAGCCCAGTATCTGCTAAAGGCAGCCCAGCTTGCATAAAAGGGGAAACATATCGGTGGAGGATCTGGAATAATTTAAGCCAGGGATTGAGGATTTTTTGGGGGTAGCATGTTAGAAGGTGAGGTGCGCTGTGGTACTTGTCTGTTCGATTTCTCGGTGTTGGGATCTCTTACAGAGACGTCCAGTGATCTCGTTCAGATGCGTCCATAGTCGCTGAGCCAGGGGGGTCGTGTACCCATGTAGAGTAAGAACAAGGGGGTTGTTGGCACCAGTTCCTCACCGGTCCTCTTAGGGGTTTATCAATGAGATTTCTTCTGTTCTGGACAGCAGAATTCTCATTGAGGGGGTATTATAACGTGTCTAAATTGGGTCATTTTATTTTTTCCAGTAGGGGACAATTGTATTTTTATTTATTTCATTTTTTGCGGGATTTTATAAAAAATTTATTGTGAAAGTTTTATTATACGGCGAACGTTATTTCCATTACAACAGAACACATGGCAAGTCGAACAGTTGAAACAAAGGCGAAGCGCAATCTCTCTTGTGTAACACGGCAAGGAATTCACGCCACCCTAATTTTCTCAGAACTCTGTATATGTGTGGCGACGCCCGCACTTAACATCTCAGGACGGGGCGCTGAAGTGACGCCGTGAAACTCCAACGTCGATGCAAGAAATGGCGCTGGAATGAACAATTTGCAAAACCAACCAGCCAGCTACAGGAAATGCGTTTAAGCCCCGCCCGCGGCTAGTGACATCAGTATAGCAGAGGCAAATATCGTCCCCGGTTACCACACATATAACGACTATGTTCCATGCATAGAAGGAATACGCCACAACAAATTAAGCATGAACGGCGACTAAAATCTGTTGGCTGTGAATACGAAGTTCCGCCCGCTCAGACAAGCACGCTTCCCAGTTACGCTCTATGTGCCGACCGGCACGGAGCTAAGTAGGCTCTCTCCAAAGTTTTTTTTATTTTTTCCAGTAAAAGGTGGAACTGTTGATGAAAATAATTATCATTGATAGACGGTGCAGTGTTTAGATAATTTGAAGAACATAAATATCGGGTTCGGACACCAAGCAGGGAAAAAAGCGAGAAGTCATAATAAAGCGTGAGTGAAGCACGTTGCCGCCGGGTGGGGAATCTTCCAAAATGTTAAGGGTGTTATAATTTTTCGGGGTCTGTGTGTATGTGTGAGTGAGCAAAGCTGGGCTGTTTGTGTTTGTAATTGTGTTTGTGTAAATATGAATAATACATAAGGTAAGCCCTAGTTCGTAAGTTCTATTACAAGTAAGATGTAAGAGTTGCACAACATTTGAAACATGTAAAACAAAGATATATTTTGGAGAAAACTTATAAATTTATCACGTTTGAATAAAGAAAAAATATTAGTTCTCTTCCAAAAATGATTATGGTTAATTATTGCACAAACCTGTACACATGTTTGTATCTAACGTACTTGTGATCGGATCCTGGAACCCGGCAGAAGAGATCGTGGAGGTAGGTGGAAATTCTATTACATTTTTGTAATTAATAAATTTAATTTGATTAGAATATAACAGAGATGTGGAAGAAACATTCGCGGACGTGCGCACAACAACTCACCGAAGTTTCATCGCAATCGGATGAATGGTATAGGAACGCATACGGGACAAACAAAGAAACATTCATTTTTACTTCCATATTCCTTAAGGAATGGAAGTATGGTGATGGCAAAAAAAATCGTGTTCGAGATTATTGCAGATTCTTATTCTACTACACTCAAAACATGAAAAAAAGTCGTTTTCCGAAAAGTGTCTGTGTGTCTATCTGTGTGTCTGTCTGTGTGTCTGTCTGTCTGTGTGTCTGTCTGTAGATTTTTTTTCTATGGCAAACGATAACTGCCGCAAATTCAAACAGAATCAAATAATTTTTTGCATACAGCCCGGTTTTGCAGAGTTCTCGCGACCTATTGTTTTTGGTGAAGATCGGTTGAGGGAAAGGGGTAGTTTACCTGCAACGGTTTTTTTTTAGCAAGGGTAATTTTGTTTGTTTGGCAAACGATAACAGCCGCAAATTCAAACAGAATCAAATAATGTTTCGCATACAGCCCTGAATTGTAGAGTTCTCAAGACCTATTGTTTTTGGTGAAGATCGGTTAAGGGAAAGGGGTAGTTTACCTGTAACGTTTTATGTTTTAACAAGGGTATTTCCTATGGCAAACGATAACAGCCGCAAATTCAAACAGAATGAAAAGATTATTTGCATACAGCCCTAAATTGTAGAGTTCTCAATACCTTTTGTTTTTGGTGAAGATCGGTTAAGGGAAAGGGGTAGTTTACCTACAACGTTTTTTTAACAAGGGTATTTTCTATGGCAAACGATAACAGCCGCAAATTAAAACAGAATCAAATAATTTTCTGCATACAGCCCTGATTTGTAGAGTACTCAAGACCTATTGTTTTTGGTGAAGATCGGTTGAGGGGAAGGGGTAGTTTACCAGCAACGTTTTTTATCATGCGTATTTTCTATGGCAAACGACAACTGCCGCAAATTCAAACAGAATCAAATAATTTTTTGCATACAGCCCTGGTTTGTAGAGTACTCGCGACCTATTGTTTTTGGTGAAGATCGGTTGAGGGGAAGGGGTAGTTTACCTGCTACGGCTTTTTTTATCAAGGGAAATTTTTTTTTTTTGGCAAACGATAGCCGCAAATTCAAACAGAATCAAATAATGTTTCGCATACAGCCCTGAATTGTAGATTTCTCAAGACCTATTGTTTTTGGTGAAGATCGGTTAAGGGAAAGGGGTAGTTTACCTGCAACGTTTTTTAACAAGGGTATTTTCTATGGCAAACGATAACAGCCGCAAATTCAAACAGAATCAAATAATGTTTTGCATACAGTCCTGATTTGTAGAGTACTCAAGACCTATTGTTTTTGGTGAAGATCGGTTAAGGTGAAGGGGTAGTTTACCTGCAACGTTTTTTTATCAAGCGTATTTTCTATGGCAAACGATAACAGCCGCAAATTCAAACAGAATCAAATAATTTTTTGCATACGTCCCTGAATTGTAGAGGTCTCAATGACTTTCGATTTTGGTGAAGATCGGTTAAGGGGAAGGGGTAGTTTACCTGCAACCTTATACGTTTTAACAAGAGTAAAGTACTTGAAAATTTATTTAAACTTGTTGAAACAATGGTAATTGTTAAAAATAAAATAATTTTGTTGCCAGGCAATAAAATTATAATTTTTTCATTTTAATGTAATATAATATTTTTCATTTAATACAGCAATAAAAAGGCAGGTAAGACACAGCCTGGCTGTTTGGCTGAAAATGATTTTAAATATAAATCTTAGAATATGGAAGTCATGTATGGTTCTCCATACCGATATTTATATATAAGATGTAAACTATACCACTTACTTGACATAAACCGTGATAGCTAAGCTAATGTACAACATATATGTATTAATTATACACATAAATGTTCCTCGATAGACACTCTATCTATTGGCGAAAACTTGAATAAAATCCGTTCAGTACTTCCTGAGATTAGCGATTTCAAACAGAGAGAAAACGGACCGACTTTACTTTATACTATGTACAGATTTACATTAAAATGAAAAAATTATAATTTTATTGCCTGGCAACAAAATTATTTTATTTTTAACAATTACCATTGTTTGAAAAAGTTTAAATGAATTTTCAAGTACTTTACTCTTGTTAAAACGTAAAAGGTTGCAGGTAAACTACCCCTTCCCCTTAACCGATCTTCACCAAAATAAAAAGGCCTTGAGTCCTCTACAATTCAGTGACGTATGCAAAAAATTATTTGATTCTGTTTGAATTTGCGGCAGTTATCGTTTGCCATAGAAAATATGCTTGATAAAAAACGTTGCAGGTAAACTACCCCTTCCCCTCAACCGATCTTCACCAAAAACAATAGGTCTTGAGTACTCTACAAACCACGGCTGTATGCAAAAAATTATTTGATTCTGTTTGAATTTGCGGCTGTTATCGTTTGCCATAGAAAATACCCTTGATAAAAAAACGCTGCAGGTAAACTACCCCTTCCCTTAACCGATCTTCACAAAAAACAATAGGTCTTGAGAACTCTGCAATTTAGGGCTGTATGCAAATAATCTTTTGATTCTGTTTGAATTTGCGGCTGTCATCGTTTGCCATAGGAAATACCCTTGTTAAAACATAAAACGTTACAGGTAAACTACCCCTTTCCCTTAACCGATCTTCACCAAAAACAATAGGTCTTGAGAACTCTACAATTCAGGGCTGTATGCGAAACATTATTTGATTCTGTTTGAATTTTCGGCTGTTATCGTTTGCCAAAAAAAAAAAAATTTCCCTTGATAAAAAAAAAACCGTTGCAGGTAAACTACCCCTTTCCCTCAACCGATCTTCACCAAAAACAATAGGTCGTGAGTACTCTACAAATCAGGGCTGTGTGCAAAAAATTATTTGATTCTGTTTGAATTTGCGGCAGTTATCATTTGCCATAGAAAAAAAATCTACACACACACACACACACACACACACACACACACACATTTCGGAAAACGACTTTTTTTCATGTTTTGAGTGTAGTACAATCAGAATCTGCAATAATCTCGAACACGATTTTTTTTGTCATCACCATACTTCCATTTCCTTAAGGAATATGGAAGTAAAAATAGTAGAGACTTACTTTGTTTGATAAATAATGAGTATATTGATGATGATAATAATATACAATTACCTGTAGAAAGGGTCAGCGTATTAGTAACAGCTGACGTTTATTGGGACAAAAATTTAAATGATATGATTGTAACAACAAATACTTACGGAGACTTGACAAAAAATATTAATGTAAACATGATTTATGATAAGGTAATAATGGGGGGTTACCCTACAAATTATTATGATGGTATATTGGAAAAAACAAAATTTTATGGTCACAACACAAAAAATAGCCATATGATGTGCATAAATAAAATTGAAAAATGCTATGTGAAGAAAAGACTAATTTTTGATGATGGAGGTTGAATATAAACTCAATGAATGGACATTTTAAATACTTTAGTATATGGTTCTGACCTGGCTGATTTAGGTAATGAAGTGTGGTAAATAATAAATTTTGATGAAAATTTGTAAATAATTGTGTTGGTGTTAAATGTATTGTGTCAAGATTATATTGTGGGAATCTAGATTATAGTATGTAATAATGTTTGTAGATTGATATAATCATAATAATATTTTATATTTGGTGATTTAAATCACACAGATCAGGCCTAATTAAGCTGCAGAATGGGTTATTTGAGAGGGAGGACGTTTTGGTAAATTATATAAACATAGTGAAATAGTAAAAGGGTTAAGTTAATATTGGATAAGATTAAAATTTCTATGTAATGTTCCATAAATAAGATAAAAATGGCAGGTAATAATAATGAAAGTACTGTAATTGATTTTAACGAATCAGATATTAGTAATAGCCTTGAAACACATTCAACTCCGAATGTAGATCAAGATGAAAAAGATAGAAAGACAAATATTATAGATGAAACAATGGTCACAGAGGACTCTGGAGTCCAGTTGACTCCAACCTCAACAAAATGTTGAAACTTCTCAATTAATCAAATTATAATCAACTCTTACCTTAGGGTTTTATTCCAAGGTCTTTCAGACGAAAACAGCTGAAATTATATCATCATTTTCAGCATTATTTCTCTCACTTGTTACTTGTTTATTGTCATTATTACTATTACTTTTAATCTGTTCGTTCTCCTATTGACTCTATTATTTGTTCTTTAAATGTATTGAAACATTCATTCGTCTCATTTAAACGTTTATTAATATTGTCTTCTAACTTGACACTCTGTTGTTTCATATCATATAAATGCTTATCAAATTTTTGGTCAATATTATTTATGTCACTCTTTAATTCATTGAATTTAACATCACTTACATCAAAACGACTTTTCATAAAATCAAATATATCCTCCAATGACAATTCTTTTTCTTTTATGTTTGTTTTAATTGTAATAGGGGTGGAAGTTACTCCCCCCTCACTAATTACTACAGATCCGTTTACATTACTGTCACTGATTGACAGCGACTCTGTCTGAATACCTGAATCGCTTTTATTGGCCGATTCGGTTGACATATTTTCATTTACTACCGTTTCGTTTACTCTTGTTCTTATTTGATTTTCAGCACTAGTGCTAGTTAAATCAATATTGTTTTCCATGTTTTCAAGTATTTACTTATACACAATTTATATACTTATACTGACAATCGCCCTCACTCCCAAACAACCCGTTCTGCAGCTTGGTTAGGTCCGGCGAATATAACCACAAATTATATTCGCTGTCCCAGTTCGGGGCCAATGAAACTTCTCAATTAATCAAATTATAATCAACTCTTACCTTAGGGTTTTATTCCAAGGTCTTTCAGACGAAAACAGCTGCAAAAAGGATTATTTGGATTTGATACAGGCAAAGATCAAATACACCGTTTGTGCTAAAACAAGTTGCCTCTGATTTATTATTCAAAATAACTACTTCGTCTCTCTTTCATGACATTTAGAGCAAATACTTGTAGAATGAGCAACAATTTGTGAAATCAAACATAGTAATAAAATATTTCTTAATTAACTAGCTTATGACAACTATGGTATACCCTAACTATTTACTATTTGCAATGAACCAATACGTGCTTTAGCTACACACTCACACACATTCGTTCTTTGATTTTATCGTTCTATTTAAACCCCACTTTGAGATCTCTGATGTACATTTTAGATTTACAATTTATTTATGTTGACTTATACTCTGTGGAAAAGGGGAAAATAATCTTGTTTAAAACTCAGTTAATACTTAACGTCTGAAGAACTCCGCTGTTTTACACCTCTGCTGTGAATGCACTGTTTAACACACCATAATTTAGTTTTTCACTGTTTAACCGCGGTACTGTTATTGACTATTTCAAATTAAGTTGATGCGCCACTATTACTTTAGTTCACTTTAAAATAGCATTTAGTTTTGTTTTGTCGGCCGACATATATTTTCGAACACTTAGCTCGCTTAGGTTGGCCGCGCGTTATACTGTTTTTTATATTAGTTTTAGTATTTTCAAAGATAGGCCTACTCTTAACTATGGCCTATCTTACACCCGAGGCCACTATGTAATTTTGATCTGCACTGTATGCTGCTTATTACCACTCTCTCTGATGACACACACCAGACTGTGTCACAAGGCTGCTGCTATGTGATTGCACAATGCGTCTGGCAATTGTTTTGGCTGACTGTATGTATGTTGCATTGCTGTACTGGAGGCTCCTTACAGGTGAAAGTCTGGCAATTTGGAAAGTGCTTAAAATGATATTTGAATTAATATGAAATTAAACTGGGGTGGCTCACAAATCCGTACCGTTACAATACCCCCCCAATAAGAGGTTGAAGGCCGAAGCGTTCAAACTCTTATTGCCTAAACCTAAGAGGATCAGTGAGGATATGGCGCCGCAACCCCCCTGAACACTCTACTAAATCATGGGTTCTTACCCCCCTAGTCTGGCGACTGCGACAGCACCCATCCGATCTTACTGGACTTCTCTGTTCGAGATCCCAACACCGAAAAACCGAACAGATACCCGTCCCAGTATCGCCTGACTTTTAAAACATTCAATAAAAAAAATCAGCAAACGGCCTTCCATCACTCCATATCCCACATCTGATTTGTTTCCTCTTAGCCGTACTGGTTCATTGACAACGTACTGGCTCATTTTATATTATAGACCCAAAAAAAATATAGTATTAATAAAACAATATTGTTTTACAATGGTACACATAAATTCCAGTTGAATTGAATAATATTCCCCATACACTATTGCCCTCCAAAATGATACATAGATTATACAAGGTATCCTTAACTACTATATATGTATAGGATAAAAAATTCATAACATATGAAAAATCTATATGGACAGTAATATACACATCTTATTTTCCAGACACTATCTCATCCTGAACATTTTCCATCAGTTGTCAGTGTTAAATAAATGTTTTAATCATTATTGGCATCAATTAGCATTTAATTTATAATTCCAATTTGAATTTAAATGAAAGTAAAGTTAAGTTCATTGTTAAAAATCATTGTTTCTATTAATTTTATTACTAAATTAGTTTAGTTGTATTTAATTTACTTTAATTAATTCAATTAATCTCAAAAGTTACAGTAATTGCCTCATTATTATTTGGCCTGTAAAAAAATTTAATTTCAATTCTTTTCTATCACAATAAGGTTTTACTCAAGATACTGATTCAGCATACTACGACAGTTGTTATTGTCACCTCAACATGACTGTAGACTTTAGTCACAACATACCACACCTGTTTATATAAACACTAGTCTGCAAGACTCACATAGTATAAACATTCTGGTTACATCATGTACTGGCATATATACTTCCTGCAAAAATTTTCCTTTCTATAAATCTTTTTATTAACATATTTGTCAAAATCTCTTTCTTGCAATTCGAACCAAATATAATTTTAATTCACCTTTCAATTATTATTTCTCTTTTAATTACAATTTCTATTTAATGCTATTTTCTCAATTCATATTATTGAATCAACATTTTTTCACACCTGTAAGCATTTTATTCTATCTGATTAGTATTATGGACTTTATACTTACAATCCACTTATTGACATGAATACAAAATACACACCACACACACACCAATATCTCCGTGTAACCTCTGAAACATTTAACAACAATGTTATTTCATACAAACCATTCAACATTTTATAATACATACAATTAATTTCACTACCCATGTATTTACGACTCTTCAACAATAATTATTCATTTGTGTCACACTTCAATATCAAAAATCAGCTAGGTCATTACCCTATATTAACATATTTAAAATTGTTCACTTATGAATTTCAACCTCCATCGTCAAAAATTAATCGGGGTTTCAAATAACAATTTTGAATTTTATTTACATTCCGTATACGGTTATCTTGTGTTTTGTAACCATACAATTTCTGTTTATTCATTTTACCATAATAGTCATATACTAAGTCAACATTGAGTACATCGGTTAAGTCTCCATCAGTAATGTTCATTATCGAGTCAGTTATTTTTTCATCATAAGGTAAATTATTATCGTTTAAACATGTATCATCAAAATAATCTTCATTCCCTATTTTAACAGGTAAGTATTTCGTCTCTAACATCTCTCTCAACTCATTATAGTCTCTCTTTACTTTGTATAACTCTGTCTCTCTTTCACTACACCGTTCTGTATTTAAACTTCTCTCATCATAACACCATATCATACTTTCTCTCTCATTCCATGCAGAGGGTACAAAATTATTCAACAAAAATAAACAATTCAAATCTTTCACTAATAAGGGTCTCTTGCCCTCCAATACTAACAATTTTGAACACTCTGGTTCATCACAAATAAGGGGAAACTTTACCCTCTGCGCTACACATTCATCTACTCTTTCTTTCCATTCTTTTTCTAATTCAACAACACTAATTATTACTCCATTACAACTTATCATTTTCTCACTCTCACTTACTGTTTCACTATCTATTTTCAACGTATCACTTTCTGATACCACATTCTTAATTATATAATCATTTTCAGCATTATTTCTCTCACTTGTTACTTGTTTATTGTCATTATTACTATTACTTTTAATCTGTTCGTTCTCCTATTGACTCTATTATTTGTTCTTTAAATGTATTGAAACATTCATTCGTCTCATTTAAACGTTTATTAATATTGTCTTCTAACTTGACACTCTGTTGTTTCATATCATATAAACGCTTATCAAATTTTTGGTCAATATTATTTATGTCACTCTTTAATTCATTGAATTTAACATCACTTACATCAAAACGACTTTTCATAAAATCAAATATATCCTCCAATGACAATTCTTTTTCTTTTATGTTTGTTTTAATTGTAATAGGGGTGGAAGTTACTCCCCCCTCACTAATTACTACAGATCCGTTTACATTACTGTCACTGATTGACAGCGACTCTGTCTGAATACCTGAATCGCTTTTATTGGCCGATTCGGTTGACATATTTTCATTTACTACCGTTTCGTTTACTCTTGTTCTTATTTGATTTTCAGCACTAGTGCTAGTTAAATCAATATTGTTTTCCATGTTTTCAAGTATTTACTTATACACAATTTATATACTTATACTGACAATCGCCCTCACTCCCAAACAACCCGTTCTGCAGCTTGGTTAGGTCCGGCGAATATAACCACAAATTATATTCGCTGTCCCAGTTCGGGGCCAATGAAACTTCTCAATTAATCAAATTATAATCAACTCTTACCTTAGGGTTTTATTCCAAGGTCTTTCAGACGAAAACAGCTGCAAAAAGGATTATTTGGATTTGATACAGGCAAAGATCAAATACACCGTTTGTGCTAAAACAAGTTGCCTCTGATTTATTATTCAAAATAACTACTTCGTCTCTCTTTCATGACATTTAGAGCAAATACTTGTAGAATGAGCAACAATTTGTGAAATCAAACATAGTAATAAAATATTTCTTAATTAACTAGCTTATGACAACTATGGTATACCCTAACTATTTACTATTTGCAATGAACCAATACGTGCTTTAGCTACACACTCACACACATTCGTTCTTTGATTTTATCGTTCTATTTAAACCCCACTTTGAGATCTCTGATGTACATTTTAGATTTACAATTTATTTATGTTGACTTATACTCTGTGGAAAAGGGGAAAATAATCTTGTTTAAAACTCAGTTAATACTTAACGTCTGAAGAACTCCGCTGTTTTACACCTCTGCTGTGAATGCACTGTTTAACACACCATAATTTAGTTTTTCACTGTTTAACCGCGGTACTGTTATTGACTATTTCAAATTAAGTTGATGCGCCACTATTACTTTAGTTCACTTTAAAATAGCATTTAGTTTTGTTTTGTCGGCCGACATATATTTTCGAACACTTAGCTCGCTTAGGTTGGCCGCGCGTTATACTGTTTTTTATATTAGTTTTAGTATTTTCAAAGATAGGCCTACTCTTAACTACGGCCTATCTTACACCCGAGGCCACTATGTAATTTTGATCTGCACTGTATGCTGCTTATTACCACTCTCTCTGATGACACACACCAGACTGTGTCACAAGGCTGCTGCTATGTGATTGCACAATGCGTCTGGCAATTGTTTTGGCTGACTGTATGTATGTTGCATTGCTGTACTGGAGGCTCCTTACAGGTGAAAGTCTGGCAATTTGGAAAGTGCTTAAAATGATATTTGAATTAATATGAAATTAAACTGGGGTGGCTCACAAATCCGTACCGTTACAATGTAGTAACAAATTAGACAATGATATGATGAGTGTTATATTAAGTCAATTCGATAAAATGAATTGTAAATTTGATAAATTGAGCAGTGATGTTAGCGAAGTCAAGAGTAGTTTTGATATACAGAATAGTAAATTTGAAAAATTAAGCAATGACTTTGATGCTAAATTTGATGAACTTAAAATTGATATTAATAATGTAAAAAATAAGTGTGTGAGTCAGTGTAATGAATTAAAACGAGATATGGAGAAAATAGTAGAATCAGTAGAGAAACAAATTAAAAGTAAGTCAAATCAGATAGTTGACACAACGGTAAGTAACAGTGGTAATATGACCACAAATGGTAAAGAAATTAATAATAAGGTGAGTAATACCGATGATAATGATGTGTTAACAAGTGATGTTGAAAATGGTAATGATGTTGAAAATGTGGTAGCAGTTAGTGATGATATAGAAACAGCTAGTGAGAGAGTGAGCGAGAGTGAGAGAGTAATGGGTTGTAATGGGGGAGAAACAAATGTTAATCAGTTAGAGAGAGAGGATGAAGAGAGTGTACAGAGGGTAAAATTTTCCCGTGGTGTGGTTGTGGGTGAAGAAAATGCTTCATGAGTGTATTTGGGAGATGTATGGTCTACAAATAATTGTCCCTTGATTTTTTGTGCATCTGGTAAGTCCAGATGGAATAATAATAAAGTGGTATTGCCCTCTGTGTGGAATGAGAATGGGAAATGTTGTGAGAAGTATTGTGATGAAAGTGATTATGAGAGAGAGAAAGAGTTAGAGTATTTCAAGTTAAACAGAAGTTATAAAGAGTTGATAGAGATTTTGAATATCAATATTATGATAAACAATGTAGATTTACCTTGTGTAGCAGTAAACACTGAGTATATTGTAGTTGATGATGATAAACATTTACCTGTGGGGAGAGTTAATGTACTTGTAGTAGCAGAATATTGTGATAATGATGAAATTGTAATAACAAACACTGACGGAGACCTTATAAAAAATACTAATGCAGACTTGATTTATGATAAGATAATTATGGGGGGTAACCCTATATATTATTATTTTGGTACAATGGAAAAAATAAGTTCTTATGGTTATAAAACAAAAAACAGCCGTATGTTGTGTATCAGCAAAATTGGAAAGTGTTATGTGCAGAAAAGACTAATTTTTGATGATGGAGGTTGAATATTGTAACTCAACTCTATTCTGGTGTTTACTTGGTGTGGTTTTCAAAGTCTTCCTGGTCTGAAACTCTTCCTTTAGTTTCACTGTTGATCGAGTCCAATTGTAACGAAACCTGTTATATAGTGTTAAATCTGTATAGGAGTAGTGTAACAAAAATGTTTTTAAAAATGTTTGTGGACGAAATAAAAATTGTGTTTAAAAAAAAATTTTATAATTAAAGAAAAAATTTTCTTTTTTATAGATTAATTAATTAAAAACAATTAATTAATTGTGTTTCATGAAGTTTTGAAACGTGTCTCACTTCTCTAGGAAATTTTATTAATTTCTTGTATTTTCAATAAACTCCAACCACTCATAAGATTGACCCCAGGTACAATCGATATTTGTTTACTTTTCGTTTTGGAGGTTATCTTCCTTCTGAGGTGGTGAAATTCTTGTAGTTTATCATTTAAATTATATTAATTGTAAATGGTTATGTTTGGTAAAGAAAGAACTATTTTTATGTGAAAAGTATAAATCATTTATTAGATAATTGGTTAACAAGACTCTTGTCGATTATAAAATCTTTATAAATTATAAAATATAGGTGAAAGCCGGTTTAGGCTGTAAGGTAAAACTTTACGTTTTTACTTATAAAAAACTTAGTGTTCCGAGTCGTCAATATTATAGTGATATTTAGTTAAGTAACGGACACGTCATGGACAACGAAATCCAAGAATATAAAATCGACTCTCAGGGTATCGAAAAGTTACAAGTTTTTGATATATAAAATTCAATCAGGTTCTTTTAACAGCTAATTATGGTTAAAGTCAGAGAAATCGGGCCAATATTAAAAAAGTATAACGTTACAACAAGTAATTCTTAAAACTAGGTACATATATTTAATTGAGATTGAAATAAAATAATTTGTTGTCGAACCGTATCGCTGACAATACTAGAAGGCGGTGTTCTTGAGTGATGACGACAATTGCAAATGGCCGCCGTCGAGTTGGTCAAATGTCTCTCGGAAATGTGACGTTCCAATAAAGAGATTTTCTTGTAGTATTCACGTCCTGGTGTCAGCAAATCTTCCTTCTGATGTTGTTTAGTGTCTTGAGTGAAGTTTCTGTGTTGTATTTTGTATAGTGGTGTATGTATACGTCCGTTCACTTTTTGTCATTCAGGCACTAATTTATGGTTATGATGTATACTGTTCTATGGTGTTTAATAATGTTATTCGGTGTAGTTTAGTGCTGTACAATGTTATTTAGTCTCTGGTAATTGTTTCTGTCACTATGTAGATGTTACAAAATGTTTTTATTCGCCACTCGCGATTTTCAAAATTGTGTCGTTCACTGACTCGCCATTATGGTACTATTAGTTAGGTTAATTCGATTAAAATATGCTCGTCAAGTGCACCGTACAATGTTCAATAATCAACTCTCTACTTCCTTCACTTTCGACTAAAATCTTAGCCAATGCAATATTATTCCTTACATTGTTCAAATTTAACTTTGCATCCTGTGCATGTTTTAAATTACATTATATAACTGCTTTAACTTTGGTTATTATTCAAATTTATTAGCTAGATGTTACTTAATTTTATCCTTCAGTTCATTCGGCGTATTTTAATATTGAATAATGCCGTTTGATTATGTTTTTTTGACTAAAATTGGTAATTTTACCTTCATTTTGTCTTTGGTAAATTTTCAAAATTAACTTCCTGTCATTATGGAAATTCTGCCATTTTTAAGTTATATTTATGATTAATAATCTCATATTGTATTAAAAGGTTTATATTCCCTTAGTTTTTTGCAATTATATGAAATGGTTAATTTTTAAAATATTATGTTGGAATATATGACTCCCCTCTCCAAATTTTTGAGTTCTGTCATTTCCATTTTTATTTATAATCCTGGCTATAATTTTATAAAATCTTTCTAAGTGGTATCTGTAATTATATGGCTTCCTCTCTGGTTTATTTTATCTAAATCCCTTTAGTTTAAATGTATTTAAGTGAGTAATTTCTCTGTTTTGATGAGGTTTAGTTTTTCATCATTTTGCCTAGATTTTTTAACAAGTTTTTTCTTACAAATTTTTATATAATCAATACATACTGTGTTATACCCTCTCTGACTTTTTAAACATGGTATTATAAACTAAACCTTTTTTTTTTTATTAAACATAACAATAATTAGTATTGGTTTCAATACTATAAACAGTTAAACAAATAAGAAATATTTTCACATGATGGTTGTCTTCAACCATTCAGACATTTTTTACAATCAACACTTATTACTAACATAGAAATATTATTTACAAAGGAGGTTTTTTCCCATCTAACATCTTACTTAATTATTACTATAAATACAAGTAATAAATATATTTACAGTTAGGATGTTAGTGGTTCCAAACTTAATAAATGTCCTTATACCTAATACATTTTTAAAATTCTTATTCTATATTCACAAAACCTTATACCTATATTCTTATTTGCTATCTCTTATACTAAGTTTGATTATGCAGTTTTTAAACTGTTTTTTAAATATGGTATTGGGTAATTGTACCCTGTCACTTTATGTTTAAATCTGTTTTTATTCATTATTTAAAGAAATGTCTCTTCAAACAGATTTATAGCTTGTTATTATTAAATGTATCACATTCACCTGGTACAAATTATAAGTCACCTAAAGTTGTATATTTCATTGTATACACAGTTTGTGGATGCCAAGGATGAAACATAAGGTTTATTTTTTATAATACCCAAACTAGCACTGGTTCACTTTACACTTTTTGATGCTATTTCTAAATGGTTGTTTAGTCTTATTAACATCAATAAATTGGTTTGTGGGTTACAATGAAGATTTGTTCTTTGGGTATTATATTATTATTTCATCCTGGTCCACTGGCAACTCTTACTCTATACACTTTTTTTTCTTAATTTTATTGTACATTTGGTTACTGTTCAAGACTATTTCGTTATACTTTTTATTATTTGTGGTTTTTATTTAGATTGGGATATGGGGATATGGGTGTTTTTTGTAAGAGCATTCCTTCTTCTTCAGGATGCTGTCTTCTTCTTCTTTCTTCAATGGTGTCTTCTTGGACTGGTATCTTCTCCATCTTCTTCTTGATGCCATCGGGTTTCTTGGGATTTCTTCATCTTCTTCTGGTTTCTCGAAATACTTCACCTTTATTGGTGGATCTTGCCTTATTCAGGGTTTCTTTTTCATTTATTTATCCTCGTTGTGGGTTTAATCATATTCTCCATTGCTTCTTTATATACTCCTTACCTTCCTGGGTTATATTTTTAAAACCTTGGGTTATTATACTGGTTTTGGATGATTCATCACTAGTAACTTGCTTTCATTTGAACTTATACTTTTAACAACAATGATTGTTCTGCACAGTTGCTATGAATTAATTCTTTATATTAAATTTAATGCTTTCTTCGGATTTAAATGTTATAATCTTATTATTCTAATGATCAATGCCATTCATTATTATGCATTTATCTGTCACGTTACAATATAAACTCAATGAATGGACATTTTAAATACTTTAGTATATGGTAATGACCTGGCTGATTTAGGTAATGAAGTGTGGTAAATGATAAAAAATATGACGAAACTTTTGTAAATAAATGTATTGTGTTAATATTATTTTGTTGTAACGTACAGTATAGCTTATGTGTAACATATGTTTGTAATAAGAACAAATGGCATAATAATATTTACTAAATGGTATTCACTAAAATAATGAACAAGAGATAATAATGAATTTTATTTTGAACTGTGTGATTATATAAAAATTTGTTTTAAACAATGTAATTAAAGTTAAACTGTTCTGATTGGAGTTGAAATGAAGTTAATTTAAAAATGTGAATTTTACTAACATGGTCAAATGAATTAAAATTATATTTGATCTGAATTGTAATAAATAGTAGTTGATAAATATGTTAACTAAAAGATTCATAGAAATTAAAAGTTGAAGTAAGTATATGTGTCAGTATGTGTTGTAATCAGAATGTTGAGACTGAGATGGTGTTTATAACAGTCTGGCATACAACTGTTTATGTAAACAGGTGTGGTGTCTGTTGTGACTAATGTCTACAGTCATGCTGAGTTGACAACAACAAGAATGTTGTAGTCTGATGAATCAGTGCCTTGAGCAAAATCTTATTGTGAAATAAAAGAAATGAAGCTAATTTTTTACCGATAAAATAATAATGAGGTAATTACTGTAACTTAAGAGTTTGAGAGATTAAATTAAATTAATTTGGTAATTAAACTAATTGAAAAGGTGAATTGTAATAATGAATTTAAATTTATTTTGGATTGGAATTCTGATCTGAATGGTAAATTAAATAATACTTGAAAAAAAAATTGTTTTGGTTCTATATATATAAAGTAGTTAAGGATATAAATTGTATAATTGATGTGTTATTTTGGCGGGGCAATATTGTACGGGGAACATTATTTAATTTGTCTGGAACACATATGTACTACTGTAAACTTATACTGTTTTGTTAACACTGTATTTTCTAGGGTTAAGCTATACTGTCGAACCATGTAACTTGTTGAAGAAGAGCCGATGGGCCTGATAGTTAAAATTTAATTGTCCCAGGTAACTGTTGGACAATTTAGAAGCTATATTACAATGTAGTCAAATACATATTATATTTTATAATAAAAACAAAATGAGCCAGTACTTTGTCAATGAACCAGTACGGCTAAGAGGAAACAAATCGGTTGTGGGATATGGAGTGATGGAAGGCCATTTGTTGATATTTTAATTAAATGTTATAGAGTCAGGTGATACTGTGGCGGGTATCCGTCCGAGTTTATGGTGTTGGGATCTTGAGTAGAGAAGTCCAGTAAGATCGGATGGGTGCTGCCGCAGCCACCGGACTAGGGGGGTAAGTACCCATGATTTTAGTAGAGTGTTCAGGGGGGTTGTGGCGCCATATCCTCACTGATCCTCTTAGGTTTTAGGCAGTGAGAGTTTGTAGGCTTCGGCCTTCAACCTCTCATTGGGGGGGGGTATTGTAACGGTACAGAATTGTGTGCTACCCCAGTTTCAATTTTATTTTAATTTAAATCAGTTTCAATTTTCCATTGTCAGCATACACCTGTGAGGTGCCCCAGTTTAACCAGCAACACACTGTTAGCCTAACCAACCGTCTAGACATATTACATAACCGCCCCAGCAGCAGTCCTTGTGAATCACAGTATGCAGAGTAACACCAGACAGTAAGGAGCAGCATACAGTTGTTCAGTAAAATCAGTGGCCTCGGGCGTGCAAGATAGGCCGTAAAGTAAAACGGCCTATCTATTAAAGCATTAAAACCTTTATAAAAAAGTGTTCAAATAACATAGCGTGGCCAACCTACAACAACATCTCAGTGCGAATAAAATTACGTCGGCCGACTTTATCATATTTTATAACGTGGAACCAGTAGATCAGTGAGAACCATTAAACAAAAACCGTAAAATCAGTAACAACAGTGGCGTGAGTGCGAGAGAACTCAGAAATCGGTCAACTAGTGAACTTGTGTCACGGTTATTACATGTGAACAATATGGGTGTTCATTGGAGTGAAACCATTATTAGGATGAGTACCATTTTTTTAAAACTTTAATTACTATATTACAAAATTTACTTTTATAGGCACTTTAATAAGAAACAGAGCTCTCTAAGGGAGGGGAGTTTATTTAAATATTAACAAAAAAGAAAGAGTGTGTGTGTGGTAATATAGAGGTTACATACTGGTTCATTTTCAATCTTCTTATATGTACTTAGTAATGTCAATCATAATAGTAGTTTAAAATAAAATTTAACAAAGATACTGTCATTTGTAGAACGTAAAAGAAGGGTGTGAGTTTCGATAAATAAAATAAGTATGTATTTTAGACAGTATAAAATGCGTTAGCGTAATCATTTCGCACTTCAACCCAGGTAACCTTGTCTACAGCTGATTTTTTCGTCTGTAGAACCTTGGAGATATCCCTAAGGTAAGAGTTTTATATTTGATATAATTAATATTGTCTCAGTCAATAATAATGAACAAGAGGTAATAATGAATTTTATTCTGTATTGTGTGACCATATTAGAAGCGTTTTAAATAAAGTAACTAAAGCCAAAGTAATAAGGTGAATTACAATTATATTTGATCTGAATTATAATAAACAGTAATTGATAAATATGTTAACTAAAGATTTATAGAAATTGAAAATTAAAAGTACAGGTATGAGGGGTGATGTAATTTTGAGTGTTGAGACTGA
This sequence comes from Magicicada septendecula, assembly GCA_034769895.1. Classification (NCBI taxonomy): domain Eukaryota; kingdom Metazoa; phylum Arthropoda; class Insecta; order Hemiptera; family Cicadidae; genus Magicicada; species Magicicada septendecula. The sequence continues at coordinate 64,501 of JAWRYS010000508.1, forward strand.
GAGTGTTTATAAAAACAGTCTGGCAGACAACTGTTAATGTAAACAGGTGTGTTGTATGTTTTGACTAATGTTTACAGCCAGGTGTTGAAGCTGATAACTGTTGTATTCTGCTGAATCATTGCCAGCAGTAAAACATTATTATGAAACAAAAGAAATTAAGATGTGTTGAAATGAAGGTAAATTTTTATAATGTAAGGAAATGACTTAATGTTTTGAATATAATGCAGTTAAATTTTGTGTGATAGGATTTGGAGAATCATTTTGAAAAAATGTAATTTTGAAACTGTTAATTAAATAAAATTAAATTAAATGGGTAATTAAATTAATTGAAAAAATGATTTTTAATAATGAATTTAAATCTATTTTGATCTGAATTTTGATTGTAATGGTAAAATAAATAATTGATGAAAAAATAATGAATAAAATAGGTACTTTGTTAAACTGATGAAAACTAAAGGAAATCTTGGGTAAAAATAATAAAAAAAAAAATGTTTAGGCTGAGTTGGAAAATAAGAGGTGCATATGCCTGTTCATGTAAACTTTATCAATGTCAATCCTTATTTCATGTTTAACTGTAGATTCCCCACCTAAGTGCGGCCATGACCTCACCGGATCATGACCGTGAAAGTAGTTAATGGTGACAAATCATAAATATTACTTGATATAACCGGCTTGTGGTTTGTTTTGTTTTGTTAACCCGGTGGTTTGTTAGATTTAGTAGGGGGGTTATTTTTTGGGGAATCTACCAAATTTTGGAACAGGGCTATTTTCACCCAGATAGGGGTGGTAGTCCATTAGGGGCGTATCAATCAACAATAGTAAGTGCAATACTGAATTTTTATTGTAACGCCGAAGCAAGGATGGGGGTGGAATAAAAGAAAAAAATATCCACCCCTTTCGCATCAGTCCTTGTGGAAGCAACTGGGCGCTACAGTCCAGGGGGGGGTTATAGTGAGTGTGGATTAGGGGGTGACCCAGTTACAGGTCACTAGGGAGATGTGATTACGGCTAGGTTGAGGTCTGCAAGGGCCAAGAAGCCTAGTGCTGCACACAGCAGAGTGTAACGGGTATCAGGGGTTAAGGGACTATTAGGGGGGGTAGTAAAAAAAAAAAATTTAGTCTATATAAATATAATAGGTAAGGATATAACTTGTATTTTAGTTATAATTGTTGTGGGTTAATGCAATTTTGTATGATTATTGTGCTATTTTGGTTGGGCAATATTGTACTGGGAATATTATTTAACTTGTCTGGAATGCATATGTACTACTGTAAACTTATATTGTTTTGTTAACACTGTATTTTCTAGGGTTAAGCTATATTGTCGAACCATGTAACTTGTTGAAGAAGAGCCGATGGGCCTGATAGTTAAATTTTAATTGACCCAGGTAACTGTTGGACAATTTAGAAGCTATATTGCAATGTAGTCGAATACATATATTTTATAATAAAAAATGAACCCGTACGTTGTTAATGAACCAGTACGACTAAGAGGAACCGATCAGTGGTGGATATGGAATAATGGAAAGCCATTTATTGATGTTTTAATTAAATGTTACAGAGCCAGGTGATACTGTGGCGGGTATCTGTCCGAGCTTATGGTGTTGGGATCTCGAGTAGAGAAGTCCAGTAAGGTCGGGAGGGGGGTGCTGCCACAGTCACCAGACTAGGGGGGTAAGTACCCATGATTTTAGTAAAGAGTTCAGGGGGGTTGTGGCGCCATATCCTCACTGATCCTCTTAGGTTTTAGGCAATGAGAGTTTGTATGCTTCGGCCTTCAACGTCTCATTGGGGGGGGGGGGTATTGTAACGGTACAGAATTGTGTGCTACCCCAGTTTCAATTTTATTTCATATCAATTCAGTTTTAATTTTCAATTGTCAGCTTCCACCTGTGAGGTGCCTCAGTGCAACACAATGTTAGCATAAACAATGATGTCTAGACATATTACGTAATTGCTTGCCAGCAGTCTACCTTGTGAATCACAGTATGAAGTTTGTCACCATAGTAATCATATCAGACAGTAGTAGGAAGCAGCATAGTGTGTTAATCAAAAACAGTGGCCTCAGATGTGCAAGACAGGCCGTAAAATAAAAACGGCCTATCTAATAAAACAGTAAGAATATTATAAATTATACAATACATTACAATAAAATTATATGTATTAAAAGTATACATCTTTCAGTGCATAAAGTATTTAACTACAACCAAACTCGATGTTAACAGTGCCGGAGTGCGTAAAAACGAGTAAAACGGTTATCACGAGACGGCGTAGCAAACCAGAAGAAAACGTAATGGATGGGTAACTAAACTCACAGCATATTAACGTTTAAACCAATGTTAAGTAAATGATGATTATTAATCATAAAACTAAAACTTAAAACGTAAAAACAAATGGAGATCTCTAAGAGAAAGGGTTTTTCATTAAATATAAGAGCAAGGGGAAAAGAGGGAAAAAACGTACTGGTTTATTCAAAAATATATAATTTGTTATAGTCTAAGAAAGATTTCATTTATCAATCTGTTTGAATTCAATGTGTTACTAATATAAAGTAATAGACTAGTGTTAATTGACGAAGTAATTAATTTGGCTAATAAACTAGAAGCGATTTGTTTTAAAACAAACTGTGTATTTATATGTGTACTGATAACCTTCAAATAATCCTTTCTGCAGCTGTGTTCGTCTGTAGAACCTTGGAGATATCCCTAAGGTAAGAGTTTAATAAATTGCGCTAATAATAGAGTTTCAGTGTCCCCGAACTAGGGACTCGAGTAGTTTCATATTTGATATAAATAATATTGTTACAGCAGTTCTTGTTTATTTTAAAAATTATGCCTTCATTCATAGATATTTACACTGCTCCCTTCAAAGTAGTCTCAGTCAAATGTAACATGATTAAGCCAGCCGTTTTGCAGTCTTCAAAATATTTCAATCATGCACTTTTTGGCCTTGAGCTTGCTTAGCGGTTTTTATTTTACTTTTTTTTATTTTACGGTCATGAAATGTTGTCCTTTTGTGGAAATCATCACTATTGGGAGGAAGAAAGATTGTGTTGTGACACAGTGGTGAATATGGAAGTTGCCATGTCATCTTTATGATGTTTTCTCTTGCCTAACCTGGTAACATTGTAACGTGGCATTTTAGCCTACCTGGGGTAATAAGGAAATTTGTATTTTTTTTTAATAAAGCCGATAATATTGTTTACTATGATTGGGACAAAATTAATAAACAAAAGGTAAATTCAGTGGTAGCGTAAATAGCGACGGTGGCAGCACTGCTGTGTTAAAATTATTCAGTAATATTTTCTCAAGCGAGAACATCAACAAGCTGGAATTGTGCCAAGGTCAACCAAAGACACACAAAACAGCAAAACAAATTATGTAACTGACATCAGGCGAACGTTACGTCAGCGCCTGGCATAACAAGGAATGTGGGTGGAGTGTGCCACTAGTTTCGTCAGACACTCACAGAACAAAGCAGTCGGAAAACAACATCTGAATACTTCGGACGCAAACAACTGTCGCGTCCGCCCGGCTCGCCGGTTTTAGGCGAAGTTGTGTGTGTTCGCCGGCTTACATCTCGTTCACATATATAAAATGTAAACAGTGTCTGTCGTCAATAGCTGTGGCTCGCGGCCGGGTGAATACATAGGCTGACGAGCCAAAATTTTACTAAAAAGTATACTAAAGTGAATTCGATAAAACAGTGAAAACAGTTAATACCAACAGGGTGGATGTGAGCATTTCAGCTCGCCGTCGGCTGCGTAACTTTATGCCCGCAACTAAAATGTGAACACAGCAAGTATAAATTATAAAATAACCACCTCTAACTTTATCAGAATGTATTGGCAGTTTAAAATACATAAAATCAGTGAACATTAGAAAACCAACACCCGTAGTGTGCGTGTAACGATGCGACGTCTTCTGGACAGATTTTCACTAAGTAACAAATAAGAAAAAAACAAATTTTCAATATTCTATTTAAATTCAATAAAACGAGATCTCTAAAGTAACTTGGCGTGTGTGTGTGCGTGAGTATGTGAGAAATTAGGTAAATTAAGAAGGCTGGTTGCGTAATTATATATATAGTAAGTAAATTCATTTGATTTGTTGTTTTATATGGTAATTAAATTCATTTTATTCTTCGTATTGTTTAAATTAGCAGCCATCCTTACTATTTCTTAATAAATTCATTTTGTTTTATTATTAGTTAATAACTAATTAAATAGTGAGTAGTTCTATTAATTGAGCCTCGTGGCCATATATATTCATGTTCAAATTATAGTATACAAGAGATTGACGAGATGGGAGTTAGTCACATAAAATAAAAAATTGTTCGTTAACCAAAAGTGTTGGTCATTTGCGTTCACCTGTTTTTCTCTGCTAAAGAGCTTTAATGGCGCCCTTTAACATGGACTTTGTAAATTGAGTTAACAGAAAATTTACAAACGGGTCGAAAAATGGCAGAGGGAAATATGAACGCAGACTTAGGTAAAAGTAGCGTAGAGGAATCAATGTTAAATATTAAGCAAGATCATATGGCAACAACCAATGATTTTGTTGACGAAAGTGTTGAAACAAATGTAGACGCAAGAATAAGCGATAATGTAAAGATATCTAATCAGTTAGCGTTAATAATGGAGATGATGTCAGAAATGAAAGCTGAAATCATATCAGACATAAATAATTTAAAGACTGAAATCAAATCAGCAATAAATGTTCGTAAAATAGAGTCGAAAACAGAAATAAACAAACAAGATCAAAAATTAAGAGAAATAGACAATAAGTTAGAAGAACAGAATAAGACTATAAATGATGAATTCAGAAGTAACTGTGAACCAGTTGATACAATTAAAATTAATGTAACTAGTTTAAAATATCGGTATGGAGAACCATACATGACTTCCATATTCTAAGATTTATATTTAAATTCATTTTCAGCCAAACAGCCAGGCTGTGTCTTACCTGCCTTTTTATTGCTGTATTAAATGAAAAATATTATATTACATTAAAATGAAAAAATTATAATTTTATTGCCTGGCAACAAAATTATTTTATTTTTAACAATTACCATTGTTTCAAAAAGTTTAAATAAATTTTCAAGTACTTTACTCTTGTTAAAGCGTAAAAGGTTGCAGGTAAACTACCCCTTCCCCTTAACCGATCTTCACCAAAATCGAAAGTCATTGAGACCTCTACAATTCAGGGACGTATGCAAAAAGTTATTTCATTCTGTTTGAATTTGCAGCTGTTATCGTTTGCCATAGAAAATACGCTTGATAAAAAAACGTTGCAGGTAAACTACCCCTTCCCCTTAACCTATCTTCACCAAAAACAATAGGTCTTGAGTACTCTACAAATCAGGGCTGTATGCAAAACATTATTTGATTCCGTTTGAATTTGCGGCTGTTATCGTTTGCCATAGAAAATACCCTTGTTAAAAAAACTTTGCTGGTAAACTACCCCTTTCCCTCAACCGATCTTCACCAAAAACAGTAGGTCTTGAGAACTCTACAATTTAGGGCTGTATGCAAATAATCTTTTGATTCTGTTTGAATTTGCGGCTGTTATCGTTTGCCATATGAAATACCCTTGTTAAAACATAAAACGTTACAGGTAAACTACCCCTTTTCCTTAACCGATCTTCACCAAAAACAATAGATCTTGAGTACTCTACAAATCAGGGCTATATACAAAACAGTATTTGATTCTGTTTGAATTTGCGGCTGTTATCGTTTGCCATAGAAAATACCCTTGATAAAACAAAAAACGTGGCAGGTAAACTACGCCTTTCCCTCAACCGAACTTCACCAAAAACAATAGGTCTTGAGAACTCTACAATTTAGGGCTGTATGCAAATAATCTTTTGATTCTGTTTGAATTTGCGGCTGTTATCGTTTGCCATAGGAAATACCCTTGTTAAAACATAAAACGTTACAGGTAAACTACCCCTTTCCCTTAACCGATCTTCACCAAAATCAGCAGATCTTGAGAACTCTACAATTCAGGGCTGTATGCGAAACATTATTTGATTCTGTTCGAATTTGCGGCTGTTATCGTTTGCCAAACAAACAAAATTACCCTTGCTAAAAAAAAACCGTTGCAGGTAAACTACCCCTTTCCCTCAACCGATCTTCACCAAAAACAATAGGTCGCGAGTACTCGGCAAATCAGGGCTGTATGCAAAAAATTATTTGATTCTGTTTGAATTTGCGGCAGTTATCGTTTGCCATAGAAAAAAAATCTACAGACAGACAGACACACAGACACACACACAGACACTTTTCGGAAAACGACTTTTTTTCATGTTTTGAGTGTAGTAGAATCAGAATCTGCAATAATCTCGAACACGATTTTTTTTGCCATCACCATACTTCCATTCCTTAAGGAATATGGAAGTAAAAATAAACAAGCAGAACATGAGCGTGAAATAGTTAAAGTCAGAGAAGACTTAAATGTAACCATTAATCAGATATTAACTAATGTGAGTGAGAGAGATTTAGATAGAGAGTTGTGTGCAGAGAGAGAAATAGAATTGTATAAGTTAAAAAGAAATTATGATGAATTGAGAAACATATTAGAAGTGGTGAAGATGAACCATATAAAATACTTACCTGTCGAAAGAGAGATAGAGAATTGTTTTGATAATATTTTTATACACGATAATGACTTACATGACATGATAGTAGAGGAATATAAAAGTGATAAAACAACTTACATGACATTGACCAATAATACTGATGGAGACTGGACCCTAATAACTGATGTCGACAAGTTGTATGAAATATTAATAGGGAATAACCCTATATATTATAATGGCATGATGAATGGAGTAAAGTTACTGGATTATTATAATAATAATAATAACAAAGTGTATGTTGATAACAATGATGCATGTTACAAATACATTAGATATCTATACGACGATGGAGGCTGAGCTAAAATATCAGTGAATGGACATTGTTACATATTGTAATTTATGGTAACGACCTTGCAGATTTGGACATATGAAGTGTGAAACAATTGAACAGTTATTGACGAATAATTTGTAAATATAATGTAGTGAATTCAATTATGTGTATTATGAAATGTTAGGGGTATATGTAGTAGAAAAATGTTGTGGTAATCATAATAATATTATTAATATTTTGCATTCTAATTAAATAATCAAGGTAAACATCTATTTGTTTATTATGTTATGTCAAGATGTACGGGGGGGTCATAGTGTGTGTGGCAGGGAGGTTATCCAGGGGGGTAACGAATTAAAAAATTTGTTGTATTTTAAATAATACATTAGAGGGGTGTCATACTAGTTAAAGATTTTGTAAGGGAGTGTTAGAGTAATAAAAGGAGTAAGATTATGAGTAAATGCCAAGTTGGTAAAGTGAATTATAATGAATAACGTAGAATCACCCAAATTAATGAAAGGGAATAATAAATGAAATGTTTGAAAAAAAAAAAAAAATTTTGAGAAACGAATTAATAAAAAGTAAAGTGAGTTTAAAAGGCAATTTTATGATTTTATAGGCAAATTTAATGATGTAAAGAGTGTAAAGTTTAAATACAAATTGTTTATTTTAAGATAAGGATAACAATGTGAATTATGAGTGTACTATGTTTTCTTATGTTGTATTGTGTTTGTTAGTGTAAGAGAATTTTATGAATTTAAATATTTTAAATGCATTTTAATTTGGGGATAAGAGAAATGTAATATCGTAAGGGGAAATGTTTATTTAAATTCTGATGGTAATCAGGGCAGTAATTTTGAATTTTGGGATTAAAGTTAATAAGAGAAAGTAGACGGAATGAGATTAGGGAATTTTGAAATGGGTATTATGTTGTGGTTAGGAATTTTAAATATGTTAGAAGTAAGTAAAAAACAAAACCAGTGCTTCTTAATGCAAACCAGCACCGCTAGGGGGAAACAGATCAGTTGGGGATATGGTGTTGTATAAGGCCACTATTTGATATTTTAATTTATTGTTTCAGTGTTGGGTGATGCTGTGGCGGGGGACCTGAGCTGGCCAGCGCGTCAGAGCAGGGGCGTTAAGTATCTGTCTGACTCTACGGTGTTGGGATCTCGAGAAAGAAGTCCAGTATTGTCATTCAGGTGCGGTCACAGTCACTGGACCAAGGGTGAGTTGATTATATTTTTTGTAAACCATACAGGGGGTTGTGGCGACATATCCTGGCTGATCCCTCTAGCAAGTATGAATGTGTCAATGAGACTTTTTATGCTTCGGCATAAAATATCTCATTGAGGGGGGTATTGTAACGTGGCATTTTGGCCTACCTGGGGTAATAAGGAAATTTGTATTTTTTTTTAATAAAGCCGATAATATTGTTTACTATGATTGGGACAAAATTAATAAACAAAAGGTAAATTCAGTGGTAGCGTAAATAGCGACGGTGGCAGCACTGCTGTGTTAAAATTATTCAGTAATATTTTCTCAAGCGAGAACATCAACAAGTTGGAATTGTGCCAAGGTCAACCAAAGACACACAAAACAGCAAAACAAATTATGTAACTGACATCAGGCGAACGTTACGTCAGCGCCTGGCATAACAAGGAATGTGGGTGGAGTGTGCCACTAGTTTCGTCAGACACTCACAGAACAAAGCAGTCGGAAAACAACATCTGAATACTTCGGACGCAAACAACTGTCGCGTCCGCCCGGCTCGCCGGTTTTAGGCGAAGTTGTGTGTGTTCGCCGGCTTACATCTCGTTCACATATATAAAATGTAAACAGTGTCTGTCGTCAATAGCTGTGGCTCGCGGCCGGGTGAATACATAGGCTGACGAGCCAAAATTTTACTAAAAAGTATACTAAAGTGAATTCGATAAAACAGTGAAAACAGTTAATACCAACAGGGTGGATGTGAGCATTTCAGCTCGCCGTCGGCTGCGTAACTTTATGCCCGCAACTAAAATGTGAACACAGCAAGTATAAATTATAAAATAACCACCTCTAACTTTATCAGAATGTATTGGCAGTTTAAAATACATAAAATCAGTGAACACTAGAAAACCAACACCCGTAGTGTGCGTGTAACGATGCGACGTCTTCTGGACAGATTTTCACTAAGTAACAAATAAGAAAAAAACAAATTTTCAATATTCTATTTAAATTCAATAAAAAGAGATCTCTAAAGTAACTTGGCGTGTGTGTGTGCGCGTGAGTATGTGAGAAATTAGGTAAATTAAGAAGGCTGGTTGCGTAATTATATATATAGTAAGTAAATTCATTTGATTTGTTGTTTTATATGGTAATTAAATTCATTTTGTTTTATTATTAGTTAATAACTAATTAAATAGTGAGTAGTTCTATTAATTGAGCCTCGTGGCCATATATATTCATGTTCAAATTATAGTATACAAGAGATTGACGAGATGGGAGTTAGTCACATAAAATAAAAAATTGTTCGTTAACCAAAAGTGTTGGTCATTTGCGTTCACCTGTTTCTCTCTGCTAATGAGTACACCTGACGAGACCCTGGAAGTTTCAACATATTTAAACATAAATAAGTTTTAATTAGCTCGTAGAGCTTTAACATTCGTAACAAGCAATGATGTGTGTCCAGGCACATTATTGGGCTGACATTCTCATACATTATTTTTCTGTAAATCTGACTGTTTTCTACAAATAGCTTCATACAAATGGCACAAAATGTCTGAATAGTACACTTTTTTTACCACTGTGCTTAGCGATGAAATTTCATGGAACACAAAAACATAATCTTCATCTGACAACCACGATCTTCAACTCATTTATGGCAGTCTTTGAAGCTTGTAAATCGCTTGTTCGTGCACAGCAGCTTCAACAGAAGCCTTCTGAACACGTTTACCAGGACAGAGTAGTTTAGCAGTTTATCTCACAGTTTACAAAAAATTTAATCCATGTTCTTCAAGTTTGCATTGTAGAATGACAAAAAATCATCTAATATGCCTAAGGACGAATTACTCAATTAGCTGTGAAATCTAAACTATGCATCAAATAGGGCTAACATTTTAGACAATTGTCACTAACATGTGTACCAGTATCACATAAAAACAGTTTTTTAATTGGACACTTGTAACGGTTGAAATTGCAAAATTCCATGAACTTTCAGGTCAAACCTCATACGCCAGGACATGTGCAATGCCATATAACTGAGTTATCTATTATATACCATAGAATTAAGTTATCTGCAATTAACTAATTGAGTAACTAAGTAAATGACTAAGTAAATAATAAGCAATAATGCCTAGAATTTTTAACTTCAAGTGAATAAAGAACAAATGCCAGTAATCAGAAGTTCTGCATCAAAATGATTTGCCTGGTTGGGGCCAACAACTTTTTTGAACAAATAATCATGTAAACAACAGATCACAGATTTTTCCATTATGTCTTACAAAATTTGCTCTCATCAATCTAGTTCAGATATTAAATTTTGCCACATATTACTTAACAAGAAATCTAAAAATATGCTGGAATGATATTCCACTTAATATTCCTGATGCTGTAATAAATTATAACAAGCAAGGTTGTTGGGATTTAACCCTTTCACTGTTGCGATTGGGTACATTTGGTGGTTGTAAATCATACTGTTATTGCAGTGGTCACATATACTCAGTATGAAAGTTGTGCTATTATTGCTGGTATCATATAAACTTGATTTGTCTGATAAATGCTGCACTTTGTTGTCCACATTTATAATAGGTTGAACATTTGTTTCAGTATCAAAAAATAACTCATATCAATATTGTTTGCAATTAACTATCCACTTGTATAGCCTATCATTTAGTCCACAGCTTTGTTGTCATTGTGGTTCTTGTTTTTTCTTTATTCCATCTTGACACAAATTTTCCTGGCATCAAAAACAATCTAATTTAATGCACTTCTGTGCATAGAAACTAAGTTGTTAACACTTCATACTATTTTACATTTCTGTAGTCTTTACAGGTTTATCATTCAGAACTACAGGTTATCCAACATGGCCACAATGGATTCTTACTTACTTCTTCCTACAGGCGTCCAGCTTCAACTGTAGCCGATAGCCCGATGTCCATGGTAGATTATAGAAGCGATAGCCCAGTACTCTTATTGCTCATGATTTCTTGCCATCCCGACACTTGCATCATTAAGATATCCCTTGCGGCAATCGGGTAATGACATTTTATAAGTATATGCTCAAGGTTCTCCTCTCCGTCTTTACACAATAAGCATTGTGGCGTATCCGTGAGATTGAATCTAAAGAGATACTCTTGGGTAACGATATGGCCGGTACGTGCCCTCGCAGCAAAAGCAGCTATCGGACGCGTTACTCCCTTGTAGATGTCTTCCTTGGCCAGCACAGGTTGTATTTGGTATAAGTTGCGACCTGTGGTTGCTGATTTCCAACTGTCCTCCCAAGAGCTCCTGAAGTGTCGGTCACCAGAGCTTCTGCACTGCAGCAGGGAGAACTTCTTTAGGTTAGTTGGATACATTGTGCACGCTTCCCTTGCGATCCCATCTGCTATTTCATTTCCGGGGACTCCACAGTGGGATGGAACCCATTGAAGGGTGATCATTTTTCCTTCATTGTGTAGCTGGAGGAATAGTTTCCTTATTTCATTAATAAGAAAGAAGTATGCACTCGTGCCAGATTTTGATAGCGCTTCTAATTGTAATGGTACAGAATTGTGTGCTACCCCAGTTTCAATTTTATTTCATATCAATTCAGTTTTAATTTTCCATTGTCAGCATACACCTGTGAGGTGCCTCAGTACAACACTGTTAGCATAAACAACTGTCTAGACAACTAGACTAGACGTATTACGCAACCACCCCAGCAGCAGTCCTTATAAATCAGTAGGCAGATTGTCACCACTGCATGAACATCAGTCAGTAGTAAAGAGCAGTTACAAGTTCGTTAATTGAAAATAGTGGCCTCGGGCATGCAAGATAGGCCTAAAGCCAAAAGGGCCTATCAAACAAAAACATAAACAGTGTTCCCATGCAATTTATAGCAGCAAGGTCAAATAATTAAAAACATAAGAGTTCAAGTCACGTACGTCGGCCGACTTTTGTTGTGAAGCTATCCGACAAACAAGTCTGTAAAAGTAAAAGTCGTAATTGCAAACTAAAGTGAATTAAATAAGACGGAGTGTGTAGCGGTAGTGCGGAAGATTATGAACTGTGGAAATAACCTTAGGGGACGTCCATTAATTACGTGAGCTCAAAATGGGGGGGGAGGGGTCCGGCAAAATCTCACCAAATCTCATTTAAAGGGAGGGGGGCCAATGAAAATCTCACGTCATCTTTTTGATTCAGAGAATATACATTATTATAACGCACCTTAAACGTAGTTATCATTTTCAACTCTAATTTCACAGAAAAAATGTAGTACATAGAAGATATGCTTTAGGTATTTTTAGTGGTATGAAGCAAAAACATGAACATATCAAATAAATTTAATTATTTAAAAATTATAGGGTAAACCTCACGTGAGGGGGAGGGGGGTCCCACCACATCTCACCAAATCTTACCAAGGGGGAGGGGGTCCAAATTTAAAAAAAAAACCTCACGTAATTAATGGACGTCCCCTTAGTGACCAGAAAACAGCCAACAACACAAGGTGGTGATGGAACTAACGCCGTGGGTTGTTAAGTATTCTACATAACCCTATCAGAACTATTCCCTAAATACAGACATTAAAAATAAATACCGAGTTTTAATTACGGGGTTTTAAAAAAGAATAAAATAAAAAAGTATGAATGAGAGCGTTGCAAAGTGCTGGTCAAGTTATTGGTAAATTGTAGTATTGCTAAGTCATTTTCATATGCGTTAAAACCAATTGTTCAAGTATTCATGCCTTATTTTTTTATTAAAAAATGTAATGTAAACATAGAGTGAAAGCAAATAGTAAATTAAAGAAAGTTAGTTGTTTTAAAATACAAAAATTGGTGTTAGAAAATTTATTTTGAAACGTCAACCCAAGTAACCTAGTCTGCAGCTGGTTTTCGTCTGTACGACCTTGGAAAGAGAACCGAAGGTACGATAAAATATCATAAATATTAATTAAAATAAATTGAGTAGTTTCATTGGCCCCGAACTAGGGACTCGAAGAGTAATTTAATTATTTGTACTAAATTGAGTAGTCTCAATGGCGCCCGAACAGGGACTCGAAGAGTAATTTAATTATTTGCACTAAATTGAGTAGTCTCAATGGCGCCCGACCAGTTGGACGATTTGCATGATTTAATATAAATCACGCAGATCAGACCTAATTAAGCTGCAGAACGGGTTGTTTGGGAGCGAGGGCGATTGTTAGTAAGTCAGTAAGTGTAGTTAGTAAGCTTACAAAATTGTGTATAGGTAAATAATAGAAAAATGGAAAACGATAGTGATAAAGTCAACAATGCTGACTTGACTAGCACAAGTACTGAAAATCAAATAAACACAATAGTAACAGAAACGATAATAAATGAAATAAGCCTAACAGAATCAGTGACAATGGAAGGCGCTAAGATTCATTCAACGCCTATCCAAAACAAGCAAAATGACAATAATGATATAGTTAATATGATACAACTAATGTTAGAAAAACAAAATATAATGTTAAGCAATAAATTTGAAACCAATTTTAATGAATTTAAGGGCGAGATGAACAGTAAATTAAATGCCTTAAATAATCGCTTAGACAATAATGAGAAAAAATTTGAGACTAAATTCGATGTAATGAGTATCAATATAAACAAACGCTTTGACACTAATGATGCTAAGTTTGACGTATTAACTAATTCACTGTGTAGTATTGAAGAGTGAATTAATGAAATATGTAGTGAAACAAAAAGAAAAACAGATGAGTCAGGAGAGTGTGTGTGTGTGTGTGTGTGATAGACAATAAAGCAGACAATAAATGTGAAAATGTGGTATCAAAAAGTGATACAGTAAATAATAGTAGTGATATTGAGAATAGAAATGTAGTTGAGGATAGAGTATTTAGTGATCATAATGAAAGGGAGTATAGAGGTCGTTTAAATGTAGAGAGTGTACAGAGGGTAAAATTTTCCCGTGATGTGGTTGTGGGTGAAGAAAATGCTTCACGAGTGTATTTGGGAGACGTATGGTCTACAAATAATTGTCCCTTCATTTTTTATGTATCTGGTAAAGCCAGATGTTGTAGTAACAAAGTGGTACCCTTTGTATGGAGTGAGAGTAGTGAGATTATGAAATGTTGTGGTATTGAAAGTAATTATGAGCAAGAGAGAGTGATAGAGTTGTTCAGATTAAGTAGAGATTATGAAAGTTTAGTAGTGGGAATAAATATTGAAAGAAATGATTATATTAAAAACAGTAGAGATTTACCTTGTTTGATAGACAATGTGTATATTGATGATAAATATTTACCTGTGGGGAGAGTTAATGTACCTGTAGTAGCAGAATATTGTAATAATGATGTAATGGTAATAACAAACGCTGACGGAGACTTTATAAAAAATACTAATGTCGACTTGATTTATGATGAGGTAATAATAGGGGGTAACCCTAGGTATTATTTTGGTACAATGGAAAAAATAAAATTTTATGGCTATAACACACAAGATAGCCATATGTTGCGTATCAATAAAATTGAAAAATGTTACGTGCAGAAAAGACTAATTTTTGACAATAGAGGTTGAGTATAAACTCAATGAATGGACATTTTAAATACTTTAGTATATGGTAATGACCTGGCTGATTTAGGTATTGAAGTACGGTAAATGATAAAAAATATGATGAAACTTTTGTAAATAAATGTATTGTGTTAATATTATTTTGTTGTAATGGACAGTATAGCTTATATGTAACATATGTTTGTAATAAGAACAAATGGCATAATAATATTTACTAAATGGTATTCACTAGAATAATGAACAAGAGATAATATAGAATTTTATTTTGAATTGTGTGATTGTATAAAAATTTGTGTTAAATAATGTAATCAAAGTCAAACTGTTCTGGTTGGAGTTAAAATGAAGTTAATTTAAGAATGTGAATTTTGATAAAGTCAAATTAATTTTGATTTAAATTTTGGTATGAATTGGTATAAAAATAGTAATTGATAAATATGTTAACTAAAAGATTTATAGAAATTGAGAATTGGAAGTACAGGTATTAGGGGTGATGTAATTTTGAGTGTTGAGACCGAGAGTGTTTATAACACCAGTCTGGCAGACAACTGTTAATGTAAACAGGTGTGTTGTATGTTGTGACTAATGTCTACAGTGACGCTGGGTTGACAATAACAAAAATTTTGTATTCAGCTGAATCATTGCCAGTAGTAAAATCTTATTGTGACATAAAAGAATTGTAGCTAATTTTTTTTACAGATAAAATAATAATGAGGTAATTACTGTAACTTATAGTTTGTGGAATTAAATCAAATTAAACTGGTAATTAAATTAATTGAAAAGATGATTCTTAATAATAAACTAATTACTGTAACATTAATTAAGGAACTATTAGGGGGGTAGTAGAGAAAAAAAAAATTTTTGGTTGGTATTTTGCATAATCAATGTTACGTTGGAGTAGTAATAATATTGTGAACATTATTCCATTTGTATGAAATTTATATGATTAAACTGTAAGTAGATAGTAAGTTTATATTATCAATTTTAGACCAAGCCAGTACTTTGTAAATAAAAGAACCAGTACTTTGTAAAGAATGAGCTGGTGTGCCGGCTATCGAAGATTTTTGTTCAAGTTTTTTTTTGTAATATAATGCGCACGAGAGTATGCTGGGCGACCCTTGTATTATGAGATAAAAGGACGGTTGTGTGCGCAGCTCGGACTTGGGGTCGACTGACCTTGTCGCGCACGGCGGCAGTCTACACTTTGCCTGACCCAGAGAATTATCCGTCTCCCTCTCCGAATTGTACGACGCAGTTTCTATAACTTATGGCTGGCTAAGGCGTAAATTGACTCCCGGGTTCTCGAATTAATCCGGAGCCTGGTCTCGCTGTGAGCCGAACACCTGCTCCAGACATGGACCATTACAAGATCCTCTCAGAAGAGGGAGATGGAGACTGATTTTCTATGTTGCACTCGCCAGCACTTATAAGGTGATATTCATGCATTTATTTCATTTTTTGGGGCCGGGCCGGCAGTGTGCCCGTTTACGGTAAATAGCTTTGAAGCCATGCGACCACGTGTACAGACTGTCTACCGGAAAGTTGAGCAGTGATCATGACTCTGAACACTATAATTTGAATTCAAGAACACTTTTATAACTCATTTACATAACACTACATGCAATGCCTGTAAGTGTGTGCTGCACTGGGGGAGCGTGCCAGAGATATTTTGCTCTTGTACCATTTTACAGTTGCATGTCATTTTCATTTTACTCTTTACAAAAAATTATGTTACAACTCAGTAGCTCTGTTCCGGCTGGAACAGCTGTGTATAAATTTTTAATTTGACTATGGGTTTCACATTTGAGGGCTGGGGGTTTTCCTGGGTTTTTTTTTTGGGACGTTTTCAGGGGTTACAAAAGGGGACTTAGTTTTTCTCTGACACATGCTGGTGCAACCTCAGACAGGTTGAAGGCCGGTCAAATTTTGTCAACTACACGCGGGCGTGCTCTCACAAATGCTAGAGCACAACCACCTTATTGTATTCTTTTTTCTTTTAATTATTTTATATAGTCATTTGGGGCTAATGGAAATAATTTACTATTTTTCTGGAAATATTTTAGTTGATTTTGCCCCTTGCACAAGGGCTATACTGATTGTTTTTCTTAACTGGTAAACACATATGGATTGACTTCCACTTGTAGTATTTGCTGTTTAATTTTTGACTATAAAACATGTATTCAGCATTTTCTTTTTTGGGTAAATCATATATTGTCAAAATTTTCTGAAATTGTAAAGCCTCAAGCAATTAATTTCTGTTTATTAAAGTACATAAAGATTTTAATTCCTTTCGGAATTTTGTGAAGTCAAATAACTGTTTAGAATTCTATAAACGCTGTTTGAAAGTAGGTGATGTAGTTCTGTCAATTTTTACTTAATGATGTGAAAGGAACTTAAGGTTCACACGCTCATGAATGGGTCATTGATCAATGGAATGCTAGACAAATGGGCGGTCCGGTTTTATTTATGCGTCATGAGTTATTATCATCCTTCCTGGGGTTTTGGCTTTTATGTAATTCTACTGAACGGGTTGCCGACGGGCGTATATTTTATCACTGCTGGGTTATAACATTGTAGTTACTCTACCTGGTAGGTGGGTGCATTCCAGGGGCATGCGTGTTAAAATTAATGTGATTGTGAGTTTGTGTACCTTATGTTTTGTGTGTGTTGTTATGTGTCTAGCTAGCCACGAGATGGGAGAGAATTTTATAATTATATATACATGTGTTCACTGATTTATATACACTGGTTGTGCTTAATATTTATACACATTTGTTATGCTTAAGATTTATACACACTTGTGATGTTTTATATTTATACACATTTGTTATGCCTAAGATTTATACACACTTGTTGTTGCGGTTTGGAAGCTCTTGAAGAATCGCGAGTTATTCCAAAGACGCTAATAAGGAAAGCTGGTTTGTTTGTTAGAAAGAAGTGGACTGTATTTGAGATATTGAACATGCGTTTATTGAATAATTTGGTTTGTTAGTTACGATCGGCACGTGCGGAAGCATTTGAGGCGATAATGCCCGAGATTAATTTTGAATGAAATCGTGGTCCATTGCAGATGGACGCAGGTAGACGATTAAAGTGAAATGTTATAAATGCATGCTGTATAATAGCCAAAAGCCGCGGCTGTAAGAGAAGTGTTTAACGAGAGATGCGCTCGGAGTCGTGTTATGAACTAAACTAATACTGGCTTGCAGTCGGCTAGGCTGGCCGATTGCAAGGTTTGATAAAAGCGTGACGTCATCCGCGCGTGCCGTACAATGTTAGTAGGCTGCTTACAACTGACAAAACAGTACAAAGTTTAAACATACTGCCCGCCAAAATCGGGATGATTTTGTACATTAACGGTTAAATTGAACAATATAATAATTAGACTTACATGTCGTAAGCGATACAATAATTGGCGCACTGGCCAGAGAGCAATGACATAATGGACATAATATAAATTCAATTAACAATCACCAAGCATACAATAAATTGATAACACCATCAAAATACAATAATTTCCCCATGATATTGACATAACAACCCCAATGAATTTCATAATGTTTTGACCCTTAGAAAATACAATACATATATAGAATAATTGCCACTATAACTGACACTTGTGGTTCTCAGAATTTGAATCACACAAACATATTAACGATACACAACATTCATAATAATTGATAGTACATATGAGACACAGTCACTATTTCTGTAATAGCTAGCGACACTTAACAATGTTACAATGCTTATGATACAATTGACTTGTATGCCCGCCCCGGGGAATGTCCCGGGCGTGTTCCATGTAATGTGACACGCGCACACCCATGCATACACACACACACACACACACACACACCGTAAGGCACGCAAACGACTAGCTTGTTGCCACCGGAAGGGGGCATAATTTGTGGATGGGTCGGCGTAAGATACCTAGCGCGGTGCGTACTTCTGCGACGCGTACTAAGGAATCTTGACCCGGAAAAACATTGGTAATTACCCCACGCTTCCATTCTAGAGGGGGGGGAATTGTCATCCAAAATGAGGACAAGTTGTCCGACCTTCAAATTTTTAAATGGGGTGCGCCATTTGTTGCGCTGCTGCAGCTGGTGCAGATAATCCCTAGACACACCCACACACACACACGGACACGGACACACACACATACACGCACACACATGCATGTAAATAGAGCGATATATACCTTGGTCGTGGACTTAGAGCGCTGCCCGCCATGGCGCAAAAACACCGGACCTGCGTAATCCACGGCCGACTGTGAGAATGGCCTTGACGGCGTGACCCTAGAAGAGGGTAATTGACCGAGTAATTGATTCGCGCCTTTAGCCCGGAAACGAAAACAAGTGACACACTTATGTTGATACTCTATCAAACTAATTGATATTTAATTCAATTTAATTTAACCTAAGGGAACTTAAACACTTTCTAAATAATCTCTTCGGGGCCTAAATGGGGGAGTGATGCGTAATATATGGCCTGCATACAAGAGCTGGTCACTAGCCTCTCCTCTCCAACTCCAACTCTCACCTACAAGCGGTGGGCCCTGTTAAGTCGAGCAACCCATGCTAAGGTTGTGGTAACCAATCCCTTCGGCAGCTTGGGTCGGCGAGCCAACGAGAGATGGGGGTCTGGGCGAGGTGGCCCTGAGGTAATCAGGGACCCGGCTTACCAAGATGTAGTGTGTCGGCAGCAGGATGCATGGCGGGGTTGGCGGCGGAAGAACATAAAAATGTCAACGGCGGCGCCCATAGATCTAGTGAGCATGGTCTACTGCGGACGGGTGGATGAGACTCGTTAGCTCAGTGAAGGCAACTCATCTAAGAGACGGGAACTCTAAACATAAAACCCCTGGTCCTCCAGGTTGGGGGTTGGGCGTAGGGTTAACAACCCACCCCATAAAAAAAAAGATTGTTATGAAACCAAGAGAAAAAGGAAAAGCCGGACGGATTAATGGAATTGGGACTGGATCGTGTAAAAAGGACAAAGATTTTAAACTTGCGACATGGAACTTGCGTTCCTTATACAGACCTGGAGCCTTGAAGATATTAATAGGAGAGGTTCTCAAATATAAGATAGATGTTTTGGCTATGCAGGAGATGAGGTGGACTGGTGCTGGAATCATGGATCGAAGGGACTACTCGGTGTATTACAGCTGTCAGAACCGGGACCATGTGCTTGGAACTGGCTTCTTGGTAAGCCGTAGAATGAAAGCAAATATCATCGATTTTAAACCCCTTACACCTAGAATGTGTAAAATAAGACTTAGGGGAATTTTCTTTAACTATACTATAATAAACGTGCATGCCCCAACTGATGATAAGCCTGAGGAGGAGAAAGATGATTTTTATGACTTGCTGGAGAATGCGTATGCTAGCAGCCCTAGACATGACATAAAAATAATCATAGGTGACTTAAATGCCAAAGTGGGAAGCAGCCATACCTGTAGTAATATAGGAAAGTATAGTTTACACTCTGAACACTCAGACAATGGTTTCCGACTATTGAACTTTGCAGTTGGTCAAAATATGATCATAGGAGGGACTTTCTTCGACCACAAAGACATACATAAGGGCACATGGATGTCTCCAGATGGGAGAACGGTCAATCAAATAGATCATGTCCTATTGGATGGCCGCCATAAGTCAGACTTACAAGACGTGAGAGTTTATAGAAGTGCCAACATGGACAGCGATCACTATCTCGTAGTTGCAAAACTGAGAGCTAGAATCTCCAATAATAGAAATGAAAAAGGAATAAAGACTGTTAGATACAATACAGAAATGCTAAAGGAAGAAGAAATAAAACGGAGGTTCGAGGAAGTTACTAATGAGAAAATTAGACAGTGGAGACTTGAATGCCGTGAGGAACAAGATATAGAAAACCACTGGCTTAATCTAAAAAACATGTTAGTGACCACGGGAGAAGAAATCGTTGGTTTGAAGAAGAGACATGGGCGAGATGAGTGGTTTGATAAGGAGTGTGAAGAGGCAACTGACTTCAAAAACAAGACATACAAATTTATGATCCAAAGGAAATGCACTAGGGCTGTTCAAGAGGAATACAGGAAGGCCAGGCGGAGGGAAAAGAAGATTCATAGAGGAAAAAAGAGGGAGTATATGATGAGACAGATGGAAAAGATAGAGGAATATAAGAGTAAAAGGCTGAGCCGAGATATGTACAGGAAGGTGAATGATATGAGACAGGAATTTCAGCCTAGAACAAATGCCTGTAGGGATAATAATGGTGGCCTTGTGAGTGATAATGCTGGCGTGATCAGGAGATGGACAGAACACTTCGAAGAGTTGCTAGGCTCAGTTGGGGAGGCTTCGATGGAGGCATCTGAGAATGAAGAGGAGGTAGGAGAATTCGAGGATGATAGAGAGGAGTTGGTGCCATCCTATGACGAGGTGTATGAAGCTCTAGAAAAGCTTAAAAATAACAAGGCAGCAGGTTCCGATGGTTTACCAGGGGAACTATTAAAGAGCGCAGGAGGAGATTTCATAAAGGAATTTGCCCATCTTATAGAGCGAATATGGCTGGAGGAGGTAATGCCTGATGAGTGGAACAATGGGGTGGTGTGTTTAATACATAAAAAGGGTGATCCGCTTATATGTAAAAATTATAGGGGCATCTCTCTACTTAATACAGCATATAAGGTATTGTCCAACATCATATTTTCTAGGCTGCTTCCCTACGCTGAGGAAAACATAAAAGAATATCAGTGTGGATTCACTAGGAATAGGTCAACAACAGACCAAATATTTACACTAAGGCAAATCCTGGAAAAAACGTTGGAATATGGAGTGCCCACTCACCATCTCTTTGTGGATTTCCAGTCGGCATATGATTCAATCAACCGGAAAATGCTATATAGAGCTATGAAGGAGTTGCATATACCATCTAAGTTGGTGCGTATGGTTGGAGTAGTTATGTCCAATTCTAAGTGCCAAATCAGAATACAATCAAATCTATCTAACTCCTTAAAAACATTGAATGGGTTGAAACAAGGAGATGCCTTAGCATGTCTGTTGTTCAACATAGCTCTAGAAAAGGTCATCAGGGATTCAGGAATTCAAACTAGCGGACACATATTTCACAAGGAGGTACAGCTTCTGGCCTATGCCGATGACATTGACGTCATAAGTAGGTCTGAATCTGGCTTAAAGGAAGCCTTTCAGGAACTGGAGTTGTCCGCTAAGGCTATGGGCTTGGTTATAAACCAAAGCAAAACCAAATATATGGTTGTAGGTGCCAATACTCGTACCCTGTCCCTGCGCATTAACGATTATGAATTTGAAAAGGTTCAGGGTTTTCCATATCTCGGGTCATATGTGGACTCTGGAAATGACTCCTCTAGAGATATTGAAAGACGAATATTATCTGCTAATAGGTGTTACTACGGACTGGTGAAACATTTTAAATCAAAATTAATAACTAAAGATACAAAAGCCTCCCTATACAAGACCTTGATTAGACCAGTCCTGATGTACGGCTCGGAATGCTGGGTGTTAAAAAAACTAGATGAGCAGAGACTATCCGTTTTTGAGAGGAGGGTACTGAGGAGAATCTATGGCCCTGTGAGGGAAAACAACATTTGGAGGCGACTGCATAATCGAGAGTTGTACGAAAGGTTTAAAGATCTTCCGATCGTGCAACTCATACAAATTAACAGATTGCGTTGGGCTGGTCATGTGCAGAGAATGGCGGAGGATAGAATCCCAAAAAGAGTGATGAATTATTTGCCGATGGGAAGGAGAAGGAGGGGAAGACCGCGTACAAGATGGCTGGACCAGGTTGGTAAGGAGGCAGTGAGGCTGGGTGCAGCAAACTGGTGGACATTGGCCGGGAGTAGAGACCAGTGGGGAAGATTTCTTTTGGAGGCCAGGGCCCGGACTGGGCTGTAGCGCCGAGGATGTATGTATGTATGTAAATAATCTCTTCGGGCGCCATCTTGTTACCAACTGTAATAAGAAAATTAATATATGAGGGTTCTTTTTAGGCGAACAGGAGATCAGATTGGTTGCCTAAACAAACAAAGAAAACTTTATACGTTTACACATTAATTAAAATTTATTAACATTTCTCAAATCAAAAAGAAACGCACATAAAATAAATTTGAAAGAAAGAAACTTTTAATGTAAAGAAAAAAAAACTTTTAGTGTAAAAAAAAAAATAAAACAACATTGAAATATTATATAAACCTTATATGAATCAAGATATTAAATTAAAATAATCTTTTAAAGAAAACGCAAACCAGACTTCTTAATATAGTTACATTCTCCCGTATACACGCAACACACATACCAAGTTATTTTAGAGATCACATTTTAATTTATGTATAGATATTTTAGGCTGCCATTTCTTTTTAAAATTAAAAGGTTTTACAATTTTGAAAATTTCTTGGGTTTTACCCCATATCGGTTACTTATCTGGCCATTCTTTAGCGATTCGACCCAGTCCAGACTCCTCACGTAATTCGGTCCACTCCGCACAATTCTATTGCTTATAATTTTGTATATATCACCAAAAACTGTCACTGCATTTTACTTCATGACTATTGAAAGTTATTAATTTGAATTTAAGATCACATTTTATCGTATGCGGGCGCGTCGGCGAACACAGAATAATTTCGCCCGAAAAACCGGCGAGAGCCGGGCAGACGCGACAGTTTATTTTGCGTCTGGTCCGTTGAGATGTTAATTTCCGACTGACTTTGTTCTGTTGTGTCACAATGTTGCTGGCGTGACACACCCAGGATAGGCTCTGACGAACCGATGACACACAGTTGTTATGTAAGTTGCTGACGCAACACATCGCCTGATGTCTGGTTGTGTAACGTGTTTACTGTTACATAACGTGTTTACGTTTTTCGTGTTCGTCATTGTCCTTGAACTGACTTTGGTACAGTTTGCCGGTTATTAAAACTGTTTATATGAATATTGTCTAATAACTTTGTTTTCAACGCCTCAAGCAGTGTTGCCGTTGTTGGGATCGCTTCCACATAACAAATTTACCCAAGTCTGTAATTTCTGTCCCTATCACTCGACAAGTTAATTATTATTTATGAAAAAATACAAATTATGTCATTACCCCAGGTATGCCCAAAAATGCCCCGCTACAATACCCCCTCAATGAGATATTTTATGCCGAAGCATAAAAAATCTCATTGACACATTCATACTTGCTAAAGGGATCAGCCAGGATGTCGCCACAACCCCCTGTATGGCTTACAAAAAAAATAATCAACTCACCCTTGGTCCGGTGACTGTGACCGCATCTGCATGACAATACTGGACTTCTCTCTCGAGATCCCAACACCGTAGAGTCAGACAGATACTCCACGCCCCTGCTCTGACGCGCAGGCCAGCTCAGGTCCGCCGCCACAGCACCACCAAACACTGAAACAACAAATCAAAATATTAAATAGTGGCCTTATACAACACCATATCCCCAACTGATCTGTTCCCCCCTAGCGGTGCTGGTTTGCGCTAAGAAGCACTGGTTTTGTTCTTTATTTATCGCTAACATCTATATGAATACCTAACTACAACATGATAAGATTCTCTTACACTAACAAACACAACATAACATAAGAAAACATAGTACACTTCTAATTCACATTAAAATAAACAATTGGTATTTAAAATGTTACACACATTACGTTGGCATATAAAATCAGAAAATTACTTTTAAACTTGATTTACTCTTATTAATTCGTTTCTCAAAATTACAAAAATTATTTTATTTTATTTTATTTTTTTTTTCAATTATGGCCATCATTATTCCATTTCATTACTTTGGGTGATTCTACGTTATTCCTTATAATTTACTTTATCAACTTGGCATTTACTCACAAACTTCCCCTTTCATTACTCTAGTATGACACCCCTCTATCAAAATTTTACTAACCCTTCTCTACCTCTAACTACTTACTATTTTAATTCCAATCGCCACCTTCTACTCTTATAAAAAAAAATACTCTCTAACCCTTTGTACATAGGATACGTGTTCCCCCCCCCAAAAAAGCTCAATTCCCGTTCTCTGGCCCCTGGATTTTTACCTAAGGCGGCCCCTTCCCACTAAAACTATACCAAATCCCGTCCCAACCCTTATGTTGCGGACTCCCACATTACACTATCACTACTACAAAATTGCCATCCCCAAAAAATCTCAATCTCATAACCTCACTACAATTACAACAAATTAACATCAACAAATAAACAACAACATATCACTCAAAACTCTACATAAATTCTCCATTTCTACTGTGTCTCCACTTATACTTCTCAAAATTCTATAACATACATTAACTCAAAACAACATTGCATTATTTTCATTTCCACTATTACTTTAACTCTTACTTCGATTTGGACAGATCTATGTCCCACAAAATTCAACTTGAACTGGTTCAAACATTTTATTCAAACAATTACTATCACCCACTTCTATCTTTTACAACCTATTGAAAATTTTACCTATCACAACTATTTTTCATTTTATTTTTAAATCTATAAACACATTGAAAACATATTATTATATTTTTATAATACTTATTCCTAACATACTAATGCAATCAACACAATAAGACATAATAACACAATATAAGAAGTATTTAGTGCATCTATTTTTTAAATTCAAACAAAATTATTGAGTAGCAAATCATCATTATTAATTAAAATATATCAAATTTTTAATACGTTATCCCCTTGGATAACCTCCCAGCCACACACATCTTGTATAATACATTACATAACATAATACACAAATAGCAATAAACCTGGATTATTAGCCTACATCAAACAAACAATTCTCTTTTAAATAATTTATATAAAATTTTCTAAACATTATTATTTAAAATGTTTCATTAACTCTTTTTATTTATCATCATTATTGACTTATCCTGTGTTGCAATCAGCTTTTCAAAATTGCTTAAAATTTATTATTAACATATATTTTTAATCATTATGTTCCACAAAATTCCACAAAATAAACCATTTAACATTCATTTATTTATTCATGATTATTAAATTAAAATCTCATCACACAATTTAAATTCCTTATAAAATTCAAACACATAATATTCAATCACAATATCTAAACATCTCAACTTATTTAATTCATTTGATTATTAAAATAACATATTTCAATTATTATCAACATTCTACAAATCATTAACTATTGTCTTCATAATTATTTTGTTATTTAATTAGAGTGCTAAAATATTAATAATATTATTATTATTAACACAACATTTTCCAAAACATATACACATTACTTATCTAACATTTCACAATACACACATGAATTCAATATTATTTACAAAATATGCGTCAAAACTGTTCAAGTGTATCTCACTTCAGATGTCCAAATCAGCAAGGTCATTACCAATAATTTACAATATTTAAAAATGTCCCAACACTGATCTTTTCGCTCATCCTCCATCGTCATATATATATCTAGTGTATTTGTAACATTCATCATTTTTATCAACATACAATTTGTTATCATTACTATCATAATAATCCATCCATTCTATTTCATCCATTGTACCACTATAAATCTTGTTACCATAGGTTAGGATTGTCCAGTCTATATCAGTGTTATTTGTTAACGTCAGGTAAATATTTTCTCATTTTTGTATTCCTCAACTACTACGTCAGGTAAGTCATTATAGTCAGGTAAGATATTATCAAAATTATTCTCTGTCTCTCTTTCAACAGGTACGTATTTCACATGATTCATCATCACCCCTTCTAGTAATTTTCTCAATTCATCATACTTTCTTTCTAACTTATATAGTTCTATTTCACTCTCAATATATAACTCTCTTTCTTCATAGCACCACATCACACTCTCACAATTATTACGGACAGAGGGTACAACATTATACAACATTACTTCATTTAACAATAAGGGTCTCTTGCCCTGAAAAAACAACATTAAATCATCATCATCATTATAAACAATAAGGGGAAAATTTGCCCACTGTCCCCATTCAATTACTACATTATTCTTCCACTCTCTTTCTATTTCATAAACACTCATTAACATTTCATTATCGCATTCTAAAACTTCATCAGTACTATTTGTTATTATATTTTCATCATTTGCTTCTACATTATTCTTCACCCCCACTATACTCTCAAAATTGTCTACTATTTCGTCATTTTTACATTTTGTCTTACTTAAAACATTGTCACCTAATTTCTCGAACTTCTGTTCTAACTTATTTAAACTGTTTCTTATTATTTCGTTAGTGCTTTCTAAATGTTTATTCATTTCTTGTATTTCATGTTTCAACTCCTCAAAACTATTCTTTTGAATATCGAACTTTTCATTGATACTACTTTTGAACTCTTGCATATCGTTTTTCTGTTCATTAAAAAGCAATTTCATCATCTTAATCATATCATTATCTTCAGCCGTTTTATTCGCGACTGGTGTTGAGTGAACACCTTCATGCATGATTTGAGATTCAGTTATGCTTATCTGGCTTTCATCTACACTGTCAGTGACGCTGACAGTTTCCTGATTGTCTGCCATTTTTCTTAAAAAAAATTTTTTATATATATATCTTCATACAATCTTATTATACGTAACATATACTTATTGAAAAATATTCTACTCACCCATATTAAACATAACCTCTTACGTCTAATTTACGCATGCATAAAATTTTCTTTTCTACTTCAAACAATCATTCTGCTCTCCTAAGTAGGCCTATATTTATATAATTATATTATATAAATCGTCCCTACGTTCGGAAGCCATTGATACTATATCAAACTAATTGATATTTAATTCAATTTAATTTAACCTAAGGGAACTTAAACACTTTCTAAATAATCTCTTCGGGCGCCATCTTGTTACCAACTGTAATAAGAAAATTAATATATGAGGGTTCTTTTTAGGCGAACAGGAGATCAGATTGGTTGCCTAAACAAACAAAGAAAACTTTATACGTTTACACATTAATTAAAATTTATTAACATTTCTCAAATCAAAAAGAAACGCACATAAAATAAATTTGAAAGAAAGAAACTTTTAATGTAAAGAAAAAAAAACTTTTAGTGTAAAAAAAAAAATAAAACAACATTGAAATATTATATAAACCTTATATGAATCAAGATATTAAATTAAAATAATCTTTTAAAGAAAACGCAAACCAGACTTCTTAATATAGTTACATTCTCCCGTATACACGCAACACACATACCAAGTTATTTTAGAGATCTCATTTTAATTTATGTATAGATATTTTAGGCTGCCATTTCTTTTTAAAATTAAAAGGTTTTACAATTTTGAAAATTTCTTGGGTTTTACCCCATATCGGTTACTTATCTGGCCATTCTTTAGCGATTCGACCCAGTCCAGACTCCTCACGTAATTCCGTCCACTCCGCACAATTCTATTGCTTATAATTTTGTATATATCACCAAAAACTGTCACTGCATTTTACTTCATGACTATTGAAAGTTATTAATTTGAATTTAAGATCACATTTTATCGTATGCGGGCGCGTCGGCGAACACAGAATAACTTCGCCCGAAAAACCGGCGAGAGCCGGGCAGACGCGACAGTTTATTTTGCGTCTGGTCCGTTGAGATGTTCATTTCCGACTGACTTTGTTCTGTTGTGTCACAATGTTGCTGGCGTGACACACCCAGGATAGGCTCTGACGAACCGATGACACACAGTTGTTATGTAAGTTGCTGACGCAACACATCGCCTGATGTCTGGTTGTGTAACGTGTTTACTGTTACATAACGTGTTTACGTTTTTCGTGTTCGTCATTGTCCTTGAACTGACTTTGGTACAGTTTGCCGGTTATTAAAACTGTTTATATGAATATTGTCTAATAACTTTGTTTTCAACGCCTCAAGCAGTGTTGCCGTTGTTGGGATCGCTTCCACATAACAAATTTACCCAAGTCTGTAATTTCTGTCCCTATCACTCGACAAGTTAATTATTATTTATGAAAAAATACAAATTATGTCATTACCCCAGGTATGCCCAAAAATGCCCCGCTACAATGTATCACTGAGCGGATATAGGACTTATCGTGTATGATCCAATACTTAAGCCTAAGCGAAGCTTGAGTTGATTGCACTCCAGCGTGCAACAAACGGATGTGTTCGTATTCAATTATTAATCTCGTGAGATGAGAGTGCGGGTGTAAAATTATTTGGTGTTTAGTCTCGTAGCTAAGTGGGGAGAATTGCAAGCGTCCACCCACTCTTAAAATGCCTGATTTATCCAGGAATGGGTTGAGAGCAAGAATTTTACTACTGCGTGGAAGGCACCGGTGTGCCTCAAGTTCCCTAACCTCTACGTCGAAATGCAACTTCTGAGATTGCCGGACAAAAACCAAGAGCGTGTCAGACAATTCTTGAGCCGACAAAAAGGACGTGTCTCTTTCAACCACCGCGAGCCTAGAATTGCGAAGAAATCGACGGCAGTATGCGAAGACGCGAATAAGCCTCGTAAGAGATGAATAGTTTTCAATGTAACTATGTGTTGAGGACGCGACAATTAGTGAGGTTTGAGCCTGCTTGTGACGCTCCTCTTCAATGTCGGGAAAGGTACAGGGAGTATTAATGTCGAACGCGCTGACCGGCCATGAGGCCGAATCACGAGCCAACCAGGAGGGACCATGCCACCATTGAGCATGACAGTGCAGA
This sequence comes from Magicicada septendecula, assembly GCA_034769895.1. Lineage (NCBI taxonomy): Eukaryota > Metazoa > Arthropoda > Insecta > Hemiptera > Cicadidae > Magicicada > Magicicada septendecula. The sequence goes on from JAWRYS010000508.1 coordinate 93,831, forward strand.
CTACGAGGGAGGCAACCGCGCGATAAAACGTCGGCAGGGTTGTCATTCGATACTACATGACGCCAAGTTCCCCTGCTGCTAACAAGACGCTGTATTTCTGCGACACGGTTAGCCACAAATACCTTCCAGCGGGAAGATTGCTGATGTATCCAGTACAACGCTATCATCGAATCCGAATACAGATATAATCCATCAAAATTGTAATCGACGGCATTTAAAACCTTGGACGTTAATTGAGCCAACAATAAACAAGCACAAAGTTCAAGTCTAGGAAGCGTTATCTGTTTCAGCGGAGCGACCCTAGATTTAGCACACAACAAGTTTGATGATATGGCGCCGTTCGAATAGACCGCCCGCACATAAATGCAACACGCGTAACCTTTAACCGAAGCGTCGGCGAATCCGTGCAGCTGCAATGAACTAACTGGGCAACTGTTCGAACTCTTAACCGACCTCGTAATCTCAAAATGAGTGTCGGAGACTAATTGGGTGTATAATTCCGACCATTGATTGGCTAGTGACCCGGACAAGGGTTCGTCCCAATCAGTGCCCGCCAACCACAACTGCCGCACGAAATGCTTGCAGCAAAATGTGATGGGAGCAATTAGACCTAGTGGATCATAGATCCCGGCAATGATTGATAACACGCTTCTCTTGTTGAGAACGGTTAGATTGTCATCACCCCTAACGGTGTACAAAAAGTTATCCCCCTCAACATTCCACTGTATGCCCAAGGTACGCACGTTTTGACCCTTGCTGAAGTCACGGGTTACTTGGGCGCGAAGAGTCATAATCTTATGGTGGTTAGAGAACCATTTGTGCAACGAAAAACCATAACTCCTCAACAACTTCTCGATCTCGCCTTTCATTTCAGCTAAGCTGTTCGGATCATCCGAACCCGTTATGAGATCGTCTACGTAAAAGTCATTTGCTATGGCCTTAGCAGCGGTAGGGTAGTCGGCTTTATTTTCATATGCTATTTGAGCCAGACAACGCGTAGCAAGGAAGGAGGCACTAGCAGTGCCATATGTAACCGTCCTTAACGCGTAATGTCGCAATTCCTTATGCGGTGCATCACGCCAAACAATGCGTTGCAAGTTTGAATCCTTAGGATTAACAATGATCTGGCGATACATCTTTTCAATGTCCGCAATAAGTACGTATCGGTGGGTGCGGAACCGAACCATTATCGAAAACAGATCCTGCTGGATCGTAGGACCGACCATTAAAGTGTCGTTAAGGGACAAATTATTGGTGGTTTTAGCGGATGCGTCAAATACCACGCGCAATTTAGTGGTTAAGCTAGAGTCTTTGAAGACTGCGTGATGGGGCAGATAAAAGATCTCTGACCTGTCAAGCGACAGATCGTATTCATTAAGCGGCGACATGTGGCCAAGTCTTAAGTAGTCATTCATGAACTCACTATAATCCTTATAAAGGGTAGGGTTCTGCTTGAATTTGAATTCTAACGATTGGAATCTTCGTATTGCTCCGCGGAGAGAATCTCCCAAATACGATTTATCAGATCTGCGGGGCAGGGCTACCACGAATCTCCCGTCGCGATTGCGGCTAGTGTTTTCCACGAAATGCCTTTCACACGGTGAGTCCTCAGATCGGGTTTCGCGACTAGAGATTTCCTCCAACTTCCAAAATTCCTTTAGTTGCGAGGAAACCTGATTATCATCCTTACAGACCATAAATGAAGAAACCGTTCTAGTCATGTCGACGTTGAATGGTAAGTCACCGGCCAAAATAAATCCTAACTTGGTTTCCTGAATTATAGGAAAGTGTGGTCCGCGCGTATATTTCACAGGTTCAATTAATTGTAGAAAATATTGAGCGCCGATTAATATATCGACTTGCGATGAGCAATGTAGGTGAGGATCCGCCAGGAATATGCGCTTGGGTAAATTTAAAGAGGTAAGATTGAACGACTCCGCCGGTAAATTATTAGTTATACTGGGTAATACGGCACAATGTACGTTTAACGTGAAGGGTTTATAGCGTGAATGTAGCCTTACATTAGTGCTGAATTCAGCCTGGGAAAGCGAGTTGTTTATACCCGTGATGGGCAATTGCGATTTAACTAATTGGAGGCCCATCCTGCGGGCGAAATCCATTGTGCAAAAGTTCGCTTGAGAACCGGAATCCAGTAATATCCTAACGGGAAATTTTTTGCCGACCTTATTGTATGTCATACAGACGGCGGTAGATAACAATACCGATTTATTGGTCTGTGATTTCAGTGAGCACTGGTTGTTAACAGAAGTTACGTCCCTGTTGGGGACATGAATCATGGTGTGGTGACGCCTAGAACATTTTTTACACAAAAATTTGGAGGGACATTTTGAACCCTCGTGTCCCGAACGGAGACAGTTTAAGCAAAGTTTGTTTTTTAGTAACGCATTTTTTCTATCAGGGATAGACAGCGATATAAACTGTGGGCAATCGCTAAGTCTATGCTCACCGTTACATAGCCTGCATAAATTATTTCTGATATGTGAGTGGAATGCGCCCTTTGGATTGCTTATCTGTTTAACTGCCTTGCGATAAGGAGACTTATCGCTTTTGTTCAACCTGCTCGTTGGGCTAGTCGTGTTATCGATATTTTGCAGTAGTTTCCTACGTGAATTTAAAAAATTTATAAAATTATTAAAATCAGGGAGTTTATGCTCCGATAAACTCTCTTTCCACAAACGTAAAGTATAACTGTCAAGTTTTTTGGCTAGATAATTTACGACAATAATTTCAAACGTGTTGACTGGCAGTTTGAGATTATTTAAAGCGTTTATATTTGCAGAGATTTGATCAATAAATTGCGATATGCTACCTTGGGATTCCTGCTGAACTAATGGTACGTCTAGGACATTCCACACGTGGTGAGCGGAGACAATCAGCTTACTATCATATCTATTCCTCAACAGATCGATAGCCACCGCGTAATTTTCATGTGTTATGGGTAATGATTTTATTACGTTAAGCGCCTCGCCATGTAATGACGAGTGTAAATAATGAAGCTTCTGTATATCTGTCAGGTCTGTTCTGACATGAATTAGTTCCATAAAAATATGGTAATAATGTTGCCATTCCACAATACTACCCTCGAACCGTGGTAATTTTATTGGTTCCAATTGAATGGGGGTTGTTTTAGGCTGTTTACCATCAGTATTAATTAGTGGTTTTTGGTTCAAGTGCTCAGATTGCTCCAACAAGTGTTGCAATTTACATTCTATAGCACAGAGATCGTCCTCCGTTTGCACTCTATCACTTGTTGACGCAACGTCTGCTTCCTCAGCCTCGATTTGTGACTGTATCTCGTCATATTTGGTGGATAATTCCATCAAATGACGCAGTTTTATTTTGAGCGCATGAGGATCGCTGTTTAACAAATCAAAATTATCCGCGAAGGTATTTATTCGGGATATTGAGGCCTTAATTGTACCTCGTTTTTTTATCAGAGCCCTTACATCGGCCATTATTACAGTTTGAGATAAAAAATGGAAAGATATTTAGAAACAATTGAGCATCGAGCATGTGAACCACAAACTTAATTTTGAATGAGTTTAAATACGTTTGGTAGCTAGCGATCGTTGGTTTGAACATAAACTTACTCTCTCTAACTAATCAAACTCGTTGGCAGTTAAATTATTGAAATTATAAATCTAAATGATTACAAAGTATAGCTTTATCTTTAAAGTTCTGACTGATAATGAGCTGCCAACCATCTATTAATTTATATTGTGTAATAAGTTAATTGTTTATATAAATATGTCAAAAATACACACTGAGTGAAATATTATTAAAAATAAATCAAATATAGGTAAAGTTTATAGTCACGTGGCCGTCGATCCATTCGTGATGAAGCTGGCTTCGATCCCGTTTGGAGCTGCTACACCTCCTGTCTCTGCCGGTTAGCCGTTGCCTCATGTTGTACCCTCCATCATCTAAAGCTGTGGAATCTCGAAAATGTTGTCCTGTTTCGTCCCGTCGTCTCTGGTCTACTGCTTGGCTGAATCTTGTCGAGATGACTGCTACGTGCTTCACGATAATGGTGTCGCTCAGGACGAAAATGATGCCCGTCTGTCGTGATTAACTTCAGATTGGTTTTTCCAGAAATGATGTATATAAATAAATGTTGTCGCCTGTGTACTCAGGTATGAGAAATCTGTGCCGTTGGGACCAAAAATGATGTAGTTTGTTTTGGCCTGAAAATGTGAAATCCTGCCTGATTGGACCAAAAATGATGTCGTTTTTGGCCTGAAATGTGAAATCCGGTCCGGTGGGACCAAAAATGTTGCGGTTTGGAAGCTCTTGAAGAATCGCGAGTTATTCCAAAGACGCTAATAAGGAAAGCTGGTTTGTTTGTTAGAAAGAAGTGGACTGTATTTGAGATATTGAACATGCGTTTATTGAATAATTTGGTTTGTTAGTTACGATCGGCACGTGCGGAAGCATTTGAGGCGATAATGCCCGAGATTAATTTTGAATGAAATCGTGGTCCATTGCAGATGGACGCAGGTAGACGATTAAAGTGAAATGTTATAAATGCATGCTGTATAATAGCCAAAAGCCGCGGCTGTAAGAGAAGTGTTTAACGAGAGATGCGCTCGGAGTCGTGTTATGAACTAAACTAATACTGGCTTGCAGTCGGCTAGGCTGGCCGATTGCAAGGTTTGATAAAAGCGTGACGTCATCCGCGCGTGCCGTACAATGTTAGTAGGCTGCTTACAACTGACAAAACAGTACAAAGTTTAAACACTTGTTATGTTTTATATTGATACACACTTGTTATGCTTTACCTTTATTCATACTTGTGATTGGGCACACATGTTGTTCTAGTTTAATAATATTAAAGCAGGGCATTAAATAAAATAAATTGTTATCGTTCTGTTACGGCTGAGTTTTATTGCAAGTCCCGTCATACTGGACCCAGCATAATTTTGCTTCTCTAGGCTTTGGCCTAGTCCTAATTAACTTGTGACCTCTCTTTCAAAAAAAATATTAAAATAAAATAAGTTGGTTGATATTCAAAAATACATAAAAAGGAAAGAGGGGCCACAAATGGTAGCTCAGAGCGTGGTTCATTCTAGGCTTGAACCCTTGGGTCCTGGTGTGTGACGGGGCTTGCAGACTCGGAAATATTAATGCGATTGTTGTGACATAGTTGATATAGGCCCGTGTAGGCTAGTTATAAGTTGTTAATTTGTGAGTCGGGTCGCACCACTGAGGCGGTTAATGGTGTTTAAAAATTTTTTGATAGCTTGTACGGCTGGGGAGTCGCAAGCGTGGCCTGGAAGATGGAAGGTTGATTCGGGGTCGGAGTTTAGCGTGTTATATTGTTGGGATGCGGTATGGCCCGATCGGAAATCGGTACCGGAACCGACTTGTGTCCGGTTGATGTCTAAGTATTTTTAATTCCCGAATTAGGACTCTCAGTTGATTGTTAGTTGGTTGTAGTGATTTATGTGTTGGTACGGCGTGTGTGTCGAATTGCTGTTTGCTGTTATGTGTGTGTAGTATATTGTTGTTTGTCTCTTGTCTCCTTCCGTCGGGGTTTGCATGGTTCAGAATAGGCCAGGTTTCCGCAGCGCTAGAGAACCCGGGGGTCTTCTTGATGGAAGAACAGTACTCAAGGTTTTCCTGGTTTAGTGATTTTCGTTTTGATGTTGTTTGTGGTTTCTAGGATAAGTGTTTAGAGCATTGGCGGCATGAGCGTGATAAATCCTGATTTATTTCTTAAGCACGAGTTGGAGTTCGAGATTAAGTCCCGGGGTGGGAGGCCCCAAGGGGATGTTGCTTCTTTGAGGAAGCAGTTAAGAGACGCCCTCGCGTCCGGAGGGACGACGTCGCTTGTAAAGGTCACTGATGTGACGGCCGAGCTCGAGTTGTGCCAGGAGAAGTGGGGAGAGTTACGGGAGGTGATGGAGGATTTGGATTCGGCCCCTTCCAGCCTTTGGGCAAGACAGAGAGTGCGTCAGCGAGCGGAACACCTGCAACATAGACTGGAGAACTTGTCCGCACAAACTACAATCGCTGAAGTCAGCGCCACGCTGAAGCTGATTGCGGAACAGGTGGCTAAAGCATTGCGGAACTTCGAGCCCATGAAGTCTCCGCTTTCCGTGAGCTCTCCCCAGCCTCCTGAAACGGACATAGCGCAGATGTCAAACCCTGCGGCTCCATTGCCGACGCTTCTGGGAGGATCGCGCGTCTCTTATAATAACTTACATAACCCCCTGTCCTCAATTATGCAGGAGCTTCCGGTTGTAGACGGACTGGACGTGGACCAGTTGATGATCTTTTTTCGGATTTTGTTTCAGCTGTCCGACTTCCCGGGGATGTCGGACGGCACTCTACTTGAACTCGTGTATCCCTATTGTCGTGGGTCTGTGGCTGAGCGGGTCGCGCGAACTATACGAGATGGCGGCAGTGTGGCGTCTTTCCATCGGGGGGTGTTGGACGCATGCGTGCCTGGTCTTTTGCGAAAGCAGCTGCAGGACAAATATTGTTATCGGGTACAAGCACACGGGGAGAATTTTTTGAAGTTCGTACAGAGCATCCGTGATGCGGTCCGGATTTTAGGGTTGGGACTGCCCGAGAATGAAGTAGTACAGTGGATCTTTGAAGGGGTTACTCCCCAGGAGAGATCGCGTTTAACTTTTGCCGAGCGACCGCGGACTTATGAAGATCTCGAGAAGCTGTGTGCGTTATCTCGTGCTATACAATCGATAGATGAATCCCGTGGGCCAGTAAGGGCCAGTCTTGGCGAACCCCGAGTGGTAGAACGACGGGTCGTTCAGTCCCAACCGCGGCCAGAGAGAAATAATGGCGATCGAAGCGGACAAGTGAGAGGTGTTGTGTGCTTTCGCTGTCGTAGACAGGGGCATGTTGCCCGCGATTGTCCGGAGGGTGGTATGCGTCCGGGGCTTCCCCCGAGGGTCCGGTATCCAAAAAACTAAATTATCAGGGGGGGACAAATCGGAGGTTGTCTTCCCCTCGTTGCAAGACTTTTCAGAATTCCAGTGCCTCCAGGCGGAGGATAGGTCCAGACTCTTCTAATATCAAGGTCCTTACTACCGTCCCGCAAAAGGCTTCTGTATGCCCCTTCCTGTCGCTCGAGGTAAAGAAGGGTCAACTCAGAGCGCTAGTTGACTCCGGGTCAGCCCGATCTATCATCTCATCTCGAGTATGCGCGGACCTTGAAAAACAGGGCTTAATAAAAGGGTCGAGTCGGTCGTCTGTGGTATGCTGGACTGCTTCTAGGGAAATTCTGCCCATCTCCCGGGTGGTTTCCTTCAAGTTCAAGATTGATGGCTTTTCTTGGGTGTGGCCTTTTCTGGTTTCTCCGGCTCTGGGAGTTGACTGTATTGTGGGTGCCGATTTCATCGCTAAAAGTGGTCTCGTGTTGGACATCCATGGGCACCAGTGCTATTTTAAATTTAATCGGGGTGTTGTTATTCCATTTCTTGGATACCAGGGAGCTAAGGGAGGTATCCAAGAGGTTGCTTGTCCCGATTCTGCACGAGATCATCTCACTCCCGCCCAGCAGAGAGCTTTAGACCGGTTGTGTGAGGAATTTCCCTCTGTCTTAACTCCCAAGTTGGGACTCAAACATTTATTAGAATATAAAATTCGTTTAACAGACACTAAGATAGTGAGGTCGCACCCATATAAGTTCGCCCCTCCGAAAATGGCCGTTCTGAGGGAGAAGGTTCAAGAGCTTTTAGAGCAAGGGGTAATTGAACCTTCCAATTCCAGCTATGCCAGTCCAGCGTTCCTGGTACCCAAGCCTGGGGGTAAGCACCGTATGGTAATCGATTACCGGAAGTTAAATGCTAATATTGAGGTGGATTCGGTTCCCCTTCCGGATCTCCACTCAGCTTTTGATTGGTTTAGTGAGGTCAAGTACTTCACCGTGATTGATCTCAACGCGGCATATCACCAGATACCCTTATCCAAGGAAAGTAGACCGTACACGGCGTTTTGTGTCCCGTGGAATTTATATCAGTATACGCGGGTTCCCATGGGTCTGGCGGTGGGCGCCCAAACGCTGACGCGTCTGCTTGACCTAGTGTTTCAAGATGTGAAATTTAAGTTTATTTTCAACTATCTAGATGACTTGCTGGTCTACAGCAAAACCTATGATGAACATCTGTGCCATCTCAGGGAGGTGATGAGTAGGTTGAGAAGCGTGGGCCTTACGGTCAATCCGGAGAAAGTGCGAATCGCCCAGGAGAGCATCTCTTTTCTGGGGCATCTGGTGTCGCACCAAGGCGTTACGGTGGACCCTGAAAGGACCCAGGGTATCCGGGATTTTCCCCCGCCAAGGGATGCCAAAGGCATCGCCCGGTTTGTGGGGATGGTTAACTTTTATCGGCGGTTTATCCCCAATGCAGCGGAGATTGCTGCACCCCTAAATGAATTAAGAAAGAAGGGGGTCAAGTTTGTGTGGGGCGAAAGCCAGCAAAAGGCGTTTGAAACATTGAAGGAAGCTATTATTTCCCCGCCGGTACTGAGGATGCCGGATTTTTCTCAACCGTTTATTTTACAGACGGACGCGAGTTCGGTGGCGCTCGGGGCGGTTCTGTCCCAAGTCGTTGATGGTGCTAGGCAGCCGGTGGCCTTTATTTCCCGAACCCTGACCCAGCAAGAAAGAAAGTCTTCAGTATATGAGCTAGAGTGTTTGGCAGTGGTATACGCTCTAGATAAGTTCAGGCGTTTTCTGGAACACGCTGAGTTCCTGCTCGAGACCGACAATCAGGCTCTCTATTGGCTTCTTGCTCACCCCCGGCAACTGGGTAAAATTGGTAGATGGGTGGTTAAAATCTCATCCTTTAAGTTCAAGGTGCAACACATTAGGGAAACTCAAAATGTGGTTGCAGATGCTTTGTCACGCATGTTTTCCCAACCCAGTGAAGTCCAATCTGAGCAACCCTGTTCTGTTCTACTAGACTTTCCGTTAGCCTTCACTGATGTGTTACCCCATCAGTTGAATGATGAAGAGCTGGGTCCTGTCATCCAGAAAATAAAAGAGGGTAACGCGCAGGCCCCATACTTCTTGTCCAAGGGGGTCCTGTGTTGTCGAGAAAGAAAGGGACGTGCCCCGAAGATCGTGCTGCCTAGCAAGTTAGTGCCCATGGTCTTCAGTTATTACCACAATTCCCCAGTAGGTGGCCACAAGGGGATTTCGAAGACCATTTCCAGTGTTAGGAAAAACTTCATCTGGAAGGGCATGGATAGGGACATTGCGACTCGGGTGAAGGCCTGTCATCTGTGTGGCTTAAGCAAGCCTGCTCAAAACACTAAGTTGGGGTTGTTGTCATCAGACGTGGCGAGCAGACCGATGGAGAAGCTATTCATCAACTACGTGGGACCCTTCCCGCGTAGCAAGTCAGGTAACGCTTACCTACTTGTCTGTGTGGATGCTTTTTCGAAGTTTGCCTGGCTACTGCCCTTACGGCAGGCAACAGCTCGTTTGACCATAAGCGCGCTTCAGAACCATGTTTTTCAGCATTTCGGTCTTCCGACCATCATTGTCTCCGACAATGGACCACAGTTCATTTCGAGTGAGTTCCGGCGGATGTGTTTCGCCAGCGGTATCAAGCATGTAACCACTTCCCCGTATTACCCACAGCCGTCCCATGCGGAGAGGTTCAATAGGAATCTCCGGTCCGCACTTATTGCCTATCACGCGGAGCAACAGACTACCTGGGACCAGAACTTGAAGTGGTTGCAACTAGCTTTTAACACGGCCCTGCATGACAGTCATAAGGCCGTGCCTTTTGAGATCATGTTTGGATTCTCGCCCGCACTCCTGTTGACTAACTTGTGGAATATTGATGATCTTCTACCACGGGAGCCCGATAATGGAACTGCGGAAAGATGGAGGGAGGCTCGGAGGAATTTGCTGCGAGCGCACGAGCGGGTCCGTCGACGATACAATCAGGGGCGAATTCCGAACCCCTTTCAGACCGGGGACTGGGTCTACTGCCAGAGCCATCCGATCAGCTCAGCCGCAGACAAAAGAGCCGCTAAATTGTGCTATCGTTGGTCGGGACCATACCGTATCCTCGGGTTTACGTCTCCGGTGACGACGCGGTTAGAAGAGCAGGGTAGTAATCCTAAGGAGATTACCGCACATATTTCCAAATTAAAATTGTTTAAAAAAGGGTAAACGGGCTGAGGGAAAAGGGGGGGAACGGTGGCGGTCTCTGTGCGAGTGGGGATGTTGTCGGTTTTGAGAGGGTGTGCTCCGGGGGCGGTATTGAAAATGATATGGTAGCGGGTAGATGTTTCCCACAGTCCCAGTGGGGTGTGTCTACTTCAGGGATGCGCCCCTGCCTGCGTGAGCCCTGGTTTTCTCCAATTGTCCTTATGTCCGGAGGGAGCCAGGTACACTTCAGTCCACTTGCACCTTCAGTCCTAGCCTATGACCATTTAATCATCCTTGACCATCCACCTTCCGATGTTCCTAACCTTACCTAGAAAAAAAAAAGACTAGAAAAGCAAAAAAAAAGGAGTTGGAGAGAGGATGCCAGGGAGTAGCTTCCCGGGGCCGGTTGTGGGCTCTGGGGAGCTGCTTCCTGGGTACATGCCCTTGGAGCACACATGTAAAACTCATATATATATATTGGATAGGTGCCATAGTCACTGTTGACATGGCTTTCCGTCAGGTCCCTGCGGGGACCACCGCATCATGGGGACGGTCATCGCCCCTTTTCCCCTTGGCCCGTGCTGTAGTGGTATTGTGTAAAATGGGGGGGTAGTATTAGGGAATTATCCCGTGAGTACATGGGGCAGATGGCCCTGTTTAGGTGGCTATCGTGTTCTGGCTTGGGTGGACAAGCCTCAGGAGGTCGGAACTCAGGGAGCTCCCGAACTTTTCTTTTGTCTTTCTTCTCTGTCCCTCTTTGCTGTGGGCTGGCCCTGATCAGGTCAGCGTGCAGCAACCGCACACTTACACTCTACATGTCTTCTTTCCGCTCTTTCGTCTTCCCTTCTGAGCCTCTGTTCTCCTGGGAGCAAGTGCCGCCGGGCCACCTTACCCACGATGTCCACTGGAGTATTTAAGAAGGGGGTACACTGCAGGGTACTTTCCCGAGTTTTCGAGTGGGGCAACTGGGTTGCCCTTTCGGGGTGGGGGTGTGCCGGTGTGCCGGCTATCGAAGATTTTTGTTCAAGTTTTTTTTTGTAATATAATGCGCACGAGAGTATGCTGGGCGACCTTGTATTATGAGATAAAAGGACGGTTGTGTGCGCAGCTCGGACTTGGGGTCGACTGACCTTGTCGCGCACGGTGGCAGACAACTGTTAATGTAAACAGGTGTGTTGTATGTTGTGACTAATGTCTACAGTCATGCTGGGTTGACAATAACAAAAATTTTGTATTCAGCTGAATCATTGCCAGTAGTAAAATCTTATTGTGACATAAAAGAATTGAAGCTAATTTTTTTTACAGATAAAATAATAATGAGGTAATTACTGTAACTTATAGTTTGTGGAATTAAATCAAATTAAACTGGTAATTAAATTAATTGAAAAGATGATTCTTAATAATAAACTAATTACTGTAACATTAATTAAGGAACTATTAGGGGGGTAGTAGAGAAAAAAAATAATTTTTGGTTGGTATTTTGCATAATCAATGTTACGTTGGAGTAGTAATAATATTGTGAACATTATTCCATTTGTATGAAATTTATATGATTAAACTGTAAGTAGATAGTAAGTTTATATTATCAATTTTAGACCAAGCCAGTACTTTGTAAATAAAAGAACCAGTACTTTGTAAAGAATGAGCCGGTGTGCCGGCTATCGAAGATTTTTGTTCAAGTTTTTTTTGTAATATAATGCGCACGAGAGTATGCTGGGTGACCCTTGTATTATGAGATAAAAGGACGGTTGTGTGCGCAGCTCGGACTTGGGGTCGACTGACCTTGTCGCGCACGGCGGCAGTCTACACTTTGCCTGACCCAGAGAATTATCCGTCTCCCTCTCCAAATTGTACGACGCAGTTTCTATAACTTATGGCTGGCTAAGGCGTAAATTGACTCCCGGGTTCTCGAATTAAGCCGGAGCCTGGTCTCGCTGTGAGCCGAACACCTGCTCCAGACATGGACCATTACAAGATCCTCTCAGAAGAGGGAGATGGAGACTGATTTTCTATGTTGCACTCGCCAGCACTTATAAGGTGATATTCATGCATTTATTTCATTTTTTGGGGCCGGGCCGGCAGTGTGCCCGTTTACGGTAAATAGCTTTGAAGCCATGCGACCACGTGTACAGACTGTCTACCGGAAAGTTGAGCAGTGATCATGACTCTGAACACTATAATTTGAATTCAAGAACACTTTTATAACTCATTTACATAACACTACATGCAATGCCTGTAAGTGTGTGCTGCACTGGGGGAGCGCGCCAGAGATATTTTGCTCTTGTACCATTTTACAGTTGCATGTCATTTTCATTTTACTCTTTACAAAAAATTATGTTACAACTCAGTAGCTCTGTTCCGGCTGGAACAGCTGTGTATAAATTTTTAATTTGACTATGGGTTTCACATTTGAGGGCTGGGGGTTTTCCTGGGTTTTTTTTTTGGGACGTTTTCAGGGGTTACAAAAGGGGACTTAGTTTTTCTCTGACACATGCTGGTGCAACCTCAGACAGGTTGAAGGCCGGTCAAATTTTGTCAACTACATGCGGGCGTGCTCTCACAAATGCTAGAGCACAACCACCTTATTGTATTCTTTTTTCTTTTAATTATTTTATATAGTCATTTGGGGCTAATGGAAATAATTTACTATTTTTCTGGAAATATTTTAGTTGATTTTGCCCCTTGCACAAGGGCTATACTGATTGTTTTTCTTAACTGGTAAACACATATGGATTGACTTCCACTTGTAGTATTTGCTGTTTAATTTTTGACTATAAAACATGTATTCAGCATTTTCTTTTTTGGGTAAATCATATATTGTCAAAATTTTCTGAAATTGTAAAGCCTCAAGCAATTAATTTCTGTTTATTAAAGTACATAAAGATTTTAATTCCTTTCGGAATTTTGTGAAGTCAAATAACTGTTTACAATTCTATAAACACTGTTTGAAAGTAGGTGATGTAGTTCTGTCAATTTTTACTTAATGATGTGAAAGGAACTTAAGGTTCACACGCTCATGATGGGTCACTGATCAATGGAATGCTAGACAAATGGGCGGTCCGGTTTTATTTATGCGTCATGAGTTATTATCATCCTTCCTGGGGTTTTGGCTTTTATGTAATTCTACTGAACGGGTTGCCGACGGGCGTATATTTTATCACTGCTGGGTTATAACATTGTAGTTACTCTACCTGGTAGGTGGGTGCATTCCAGGGGCATGCGTGTTAAAATTAATGTGATTGTGAGTTTGTGTACCTTATGTTTTGTGTGTGTTGTTATGTGTCTAGCTAGCCACGAGATGGGAGAGAATTTTATAATTATATATACATGTGTTCACTGATTTATATTGTAGCGTGACAGAGAATCCACACAAATACATTACTCAATGATCATTAATAAAGCTCTAATATATGGAATATCCAGATGAGAATTAATTAAAATGCACTATTTACTAATATATTCACAAGAAAGATTGAATAAAGAAAATTTCTGCAAATAATATAATATAATACAAATTTAAAAACCCAGAAGACTAAAAATAATAATAACAAAATTACCCAGGTAAGTTAGAAGCAGGCAATTAATATACCCCGACAAGGAAACCAGACTAGAAGAAACAAAGGCATACACGGCGAAGAACTACAGAAGAAGGAAGAATAACCCAAAACAAAAACTACCGAAGAGAGAAGAAAGAAGACTAATTAAAACTACTACTACAGAAGAAGGAAGAAAGAAGAACAATCAAAGCTACTGAAGACAGAAGAAAGAAGAATAATTAAAACTAGAGAAGAAAGAAGACTAATTAAAACTACTACTACAGGAGAAGGAAGAAAGAAGAACAATCAAAGCTACTGAAGACAGAAGAAAGAAGAATAATTAAAACTAGAGAAGAAAGAAGACTAATTAAAACTACTACTACAGAAGAAGGAAGAAAGAAGAACAATCAAAGCTACTGAAGAAAGAAGAAAGAAGACTAATTAAAACTACTATTACTGAAGAAAGAAGAATAACCAAAACCACCGAAGAAAGAAGAAAGAAGACTAATTAAAACTACTATTACTGAAGAAAGAAGAAAGAAGACTAATTAAAACTACTACAAAAGAAAGAAGAAAGAAGAACAACCAAATCTACTACTACTGAACAATGAAGAAGGAAGAACAATCAAAGCTACTGAAGAAAGAAGAATAATTAAAACTAGAGAAGAAAGAAGAACAACCAAATCTACTACTACTGAACAATGAAGAAAGAAGAACAGTCAAAGCTACTGAAGACAGAAGAAAGAAGACTAATTAAAACTACTGCTACTGAAGAAAGAAGAAAGAAGAACAATCAAAGCTACTGAAGACAAAAGAAAGAAGAATAATTAAAACTAAAGAAGAAAGAAGACTAATTAAAACTACTATTACTGAAGAAAGAAGAAAGAAGACTAATTAAAACTACTATTACTGAAGAAAGAAGAAAGAAGACTAATTAAAACTACTATTACTGAAGAAAGAAGAAAGAAGACTAATTAAAACTACTACAGAAGAAAGAAGAACAACCAAAGCTACTGAAGACAGAAGAAAGAAGAAAGAAGGATAATCCAAAAACTACAGAAGAAGGAAGAATAACCAAACTCAAAGAAGAAAGAAGAATAATTAAGACGACCCATATAAAACAAAAACCCCATAGGGATAGAACCCCAAAAAACCCCAAAATCAATGAATGCCCAAAGAGAAAGTATAACACCCTAAAAAACCATATCACTGTAAAACTGACAAAAAACTAAAAGTGTTAGTAGTATTAAATATTAGTGCATTCAAAAAGTTATTGTTTAGTTTGTATAAACAAATCTTCACAGTTCCCCCATGGTTGAATATTTCATGTTAAAAACTAGAGAAAGACTAGTACATATATATTGATAATTCACCATAGACAAGTGCAAGTGATCAAATTATAAATAATAAACTTTAAAAAGGTGCATGAGTTACAGTACAAAGTAACAAACTTTAAGTTTTATGAACAGTGTCTACTTTGATAATGAAATAGTAATGTTACTAATAAAAGGCTACTAAAGCTGTATGAACATTCCATAGAATGGAATATAAATTAGATAGCCAGGGTTATACTTTAAGAGGGGGCATAAATCTTATAAAATGGGGAATTACAGAACAAACTGTTTATGATGAAGTTTATAGAAGGTGTTAACAATTATATATGGAACCAGGATGTTAGGTTCCTATTACATATAACATTTAGATAAGTAAGGATTAGTCATAAGAAATATTAGTATTATAATTGTTATTTTATTGTTCATTTTAATTTAGGAATGCACTATCTAAAAATAGATATCATTCCAATGTTGTAGAAATACTTTTTATTATGTTATTAGGTGATATACCAAAACAATGTTATTCAGAACACCAGTTTTACATATCTAGGTGTTATATTTTAATTGTATAATCTATAATTACTGTTATGCCAGCTCAAAGAACTAATTTTTAATCAAATATATCAGAATCAGAAGTCAGAGAAGGAAATAAAATAATTACATTAGTAAAACATTTGGAAATTAGCTACACATCAGATCTAGGCCAAAGAATAAATTTAAACTGCAGAATAATTAACAAACCTAGTCTTCTAAACCAGATAAAATGACAATATTTAGGCAAGATAAACTCAACATATTAAATACTATGTAAATAAGGCTTTCTAGAGATATGGTCATTATATGAGTAAAATTATTTAATTGTCTAATAAAATACCATTAAAACTGAAATAGATTCACTGACACTATCCTAGGGGGAGTCATATACAAATGAATTATATTAAAAAACCATCATTAGTATACTAAATTGCAATAAAATAAGTGAGAATTGATAATTATACAAATTTCAGATTTAATAGAATAATAATTATATTAGGGAAAATGGCTATTATTTACATAGAAGACAGGAAGTATAATTTTAGGCCTACCTCCCAAAAAATTATAAGAAATATAATTTTCAGATAAAACTTTGTAATACTAACTTAATTACTATCAAAATAAGTAGAATAGAATAGTGAAAACGAATATGTATTTTATATTTCAAACAGTTAACTAATAACGAATTTATTTTATGAACATAATGTACATTTTTAAAGTGTATCGGAAGTTATGGCAACTTGAAACAATGTATGAGATATATTATATAGGCTAAGATTTTCATGAGACGAAGGAAATACAGACAGTTCATTATTATACCTCGAAGAGAGCACTTCATGTGAATATTTGATAGAACCAACCTTTAATGGCCGTTATGTTATAACGAAGTTCGGAATCATTTTATGTAAAACTAAATTTTTAACTATTTTAATGAAAGTGAAGTGGTGAAGTTGACCCATGAACTACATAACACCTATAAACGAAATCACATATAACTAATTAAATGAAATAACACTGAAATCGCACCAAACACCCAGTGAAAATTCGAGGTTAACTGACACGCACAAACACCAGTAGATATACCCATTTAACAACATTTTTACACAAAGTGAACTATTCCATGATACACCAGTGACAATAAACTATACCCCAGAAGATCATATACCATAGCAAAGAACATTTAACCGAAGAAAGGCCATATTATCTCAACCAGCACTTTGTTTATATTAGAAGCTATCAACGCGCATGCGTCAGGCGGCCATTCTGATCCAGTTTCGTCACCGCAAGAAGACACGACTAGACTGCTTTCTGGTTTGAACAAAATTATATATAAACTTTTATTATTAATAATTACCATTATATTGTTTAAATTTAAGACCTTTTTTGAATTGTAAGTGTTATACTTTCATGTCCCTGACCTTCTCTGGCTCTTTATATAAATAACCGTTCAAAGAACCTGTTTAAATAATACAACTGTAAAACTTCTAATATCGACCGACCCTGAGCGAGTCGATATGGCTTTGTAACCTCGATTAATTAATCGACCAACCTTATTATTGTGTTTAATAAACGTTTTGTTTGTTTTTTGGTAAATTGGAGTTGATTTCTCTTATAAAAGGACATAATCATTAATTAACCAAGAAAACTAGATAATCTTTAAAGGCAGTATAGGCGAAACTACAACATTTCAAGAGTAAGAAGAAGAGAGCCGTTTTTCGTCTAACTTGAAGTTAATTGGATTATCTTTTTTACAAATTTACCGAACAGAAATTTATTACCAAATTAAACACCATACTATTATAATTATAATTACGATCAACAACCTCAATTTATTCCTAAATATTAAGCACATAAATACACCAAAAAAATATTTTTTCCGAAATTATTTTTTTTATAAATATAAATTTTAAATTTATATTCTATTTCAATTTGCTACCACAGCAAAATACACTGAGTTATTTGATAATAACAAAGACCAGGAACTTTACCAAATCGACGATTCCCAGAGCGGAACGTCACTACTACACATACACACCATCAAAATTATCCTGGGTAATATTATACCAGAACACTATACAATTACCATTATAGTAATGTTGTATTACAAAAACGAAGATCAACAGTGAGAGCTTAGAAGACAAGAAGATATTAGCTACGTTACTACACAAATTCTTACATTGAACGAGGAGGACTTCACAGTAATATTACAAAATTGGCGTCCAACTGAAGGGCTGTAATTAGGGGTTGAAATTACGGTAATTACTTACCCAATTCCTAATTCAGCTTGGCAGCGGTTAGTCAGCCAGGGAATCAGGGAAGATGATGCGTCATGCTACATCAAAGAAGAGAGCGGCGGAGGCCGAGAAAGAACTCGATATGGAGGATAAGGAGGCGACCCCAGTGGAGGACGTGGAAAAGATATTAGAACGGGTGGAACATAAACAACCAGCACCACCAGAGAAACAACCCGAAGTACCCACTCAAACAGGGGAAGTCCATATCCGGGAGGAACAGTTGGAAAGACCTTCACAAGTGGAAAACACGACAATCCAAGAGATGTTCAGAGTGATGATGGAAGAAATCAAATCCAGTAACAAGAAGATGGAAGAAAATTTACACAAGAAAATGGATTCTACTACAGAAGAAAATAATAAAAAGTTAGAAGATTTGAAGAATGATAACCAGTCCACTAAGGAAAATTTGAGTGATATAAATAAAAACATAGAAGAATTGAAGAAGGACAACCAAGAAACAAAGGAAGAATTGGGCCGTAAAATCGAAAGGACCAATAAGAGAATTGAGGAAACCAGCAAGAAAGTGGAAAGGAAAATGGAAGAAAATAAGAAGAATTTGGAAGAAAAGATGGAAGAAACCAGCAAGAAAATAGAAGATGACAACCAGCAATTAAGGGAAGAATTACGAGAAAATAACAAGAAAATGGAAGAGAAGATGGGAGAGAGGTTGGAAGAGTTAAGAGAGGACTACCAACGGTTAAGAGAAGAAATAAGGGAGGATAACCGACGATGGCATAAGGAAATGAAAGAAGACAGGGAAGAGGAAAGAAGGGATAGAAAAGAATACAGACAAATCTTGAAGGAAGGTTTGAGTGAAATAGATAAAAACGTCACATCCTTGGATGAAGAATTGGATAAGACACTGGACAACAGCAAACCAGAACGAAAGGAAATACCAAACAATAAAACAATGGAGCCAGTGATAGTGTTACCTGAAAAGAAAACGAACGGGAAGAAAGAAAATACTAAGGATATGGGAGTGAAACAAACAGGAATGAAAAGAAGGCATCCAAAGAAATTAATGAAAACAAAGGAAGAAATGGAAATGATG
Source organism: Magicicada septendecula (assembly GCA_034769895.1). Taxonomy (NCBI): domain Eukaryota; kingdom Metazoa; phylum Arthropoda; class Insecta; order Hemiptera; family Cicadidae; genus Magicicada; species Magicicada septendecula. The sequence continues at coordinate 112,730 of JAWRYS010000508.1, forward strand.
AACCATGGTTTATTTGATAATGATAATATCCCTATTACCAACAATAAAGAAATCGTGAGTTCCAGAAATTATGGAAATAGATTGATGGTAATCTCAGAAATGGTTTACCAGCAGACAGTAGTTTACCACGGGGAAATGATCAGAGGTAAATGGAATACAACAGGGATGGAGATATATGGTAGATTGTCAATGGTATCATTGATCATTGATGGACCAGAGACGTACTGGTATATAAAACACTATGATAGAGGGAGCCGAATAAGCTTAGCAGCAAACAAAGGAATAGCAGCTAGGAAAATGAAATACAAAACAAAGGCCAGAGATGTCACTAGTACCGGAACGATGATGAAGACTATGGTCATCCGGACAATGAGAGTAACTGAAGTGACAGACTACGGTTAAGTCTAATACCATATACCTTCCTCAAAGAAAGACGGATGTTATGATAACCGACGACGGCCAAAAACCTATGTTAAAGAAAAAGAAATTATGAGCAATTGTCCAACCTAATAAAAATCTTCAACCTGGGTATTTAAAAGAAAAATAATTATAAGAAGTACATTTGAAATAAAGAAAAGAAGAGAGCTAATACCATATTTAGGGTAATAATATGATATGTTAACCATATTTATGAAAAAATATTATGAGTAATTGAATGTATGGAAGAAAGAAGTCAAAAGTAAAAATTCAAAAATGAAGTAATGACTACTTACTACCTATTATTTAAAAAACAATTTATGGACAAGAGAAAATGAATTTTGAATTAAATCACTAAATTCAAAAAAGAAGTAATGACTACTTACTACCTATTATTTAAAAAACAATTTATGGACAGAAGAAAATGAATTTTGAATTAAACCACAAAATTAAAAAACCCAAGTAAGAACTACTTACTACCTTATCTTAAAAACAACTTTTAGAAATGAACAAGAAGAAAAAGAATTTGGATAACACATTACAAACAATTATATATGGGACCAATTCTGAAAAAACTTTCAAGAATAAAGAAATGGCAGTACAAACCACTGATACAATTTAAATGAATAAACTTATTGTGAAGTAAAATTAATGAGAATTTTATGTCAAATAAACAGAGATATTAAACATATGGCATTAATAATAAAGAGTGCATTTGGATAAAAAGCAAGAGCAGAATAAAATCTTGAAAAAGAAAGGAAAAACTATATATAAATAAATCCATACGAAAAAGATGATCATGCAATAAATGTCAGTTATTAGAAAGACAATTAAAAGAGTAATTGAACAAACATAATACTAGTGGAACGATTCACAAGAATTAAGAAAGGAACAAAAATATAATACAAAATATATGCTACCAATGACCAGAAGGAGATTGTGATAACAGTCAGAATATGACAGAGAATTAAAAACTTTACACTGAATAATGAGTGATAATTATATCATACCAGCTTCCAACCACAAGGAGAAATAAAATGCCAGCAGAGCTAACCATTGAGAAAAATAACTGAGATAGAAATTCACTAAGATAGAAATATTAATAGATCTGTTCGTATACGAAGTGAAATATCCAAAGATATTTAATTTTTTTTAATAGTCATAAGGTGGACTATTCTTATATAATTTTTATAAATGACTGTCTGAGATAAGTCCAGCAGTATTATTATGTATTGATCAGAGATGATTTACCTCTGTAATCAATAAATGACGTAGCATGGCCAGCAGAGTGTGAAGCCTACAGAGCCCCTCTGGATTTCCCCAGCTAACGTGTTAGGGAATTTTAGGGAATAAATATCCCAAGGATAAAGAAACGAGTTAAGAAGAAAATGGAAAAATAAAAAAATAACGAACCTCAGATGACTATTACTATCAGTAAGAATCCAGTTAATAATGAAATATAGATAAGCTCAAAAATATAGGAGAAAAAATTTTTTAGAAATGTGAAGGAAGTAAAGAAATATAATTTATAATATAATGTCATAAGCAATTACTTCAGACAAACTAAGTATGATCTGAACTAATCACTTCTGGAAGAGAACAATCTGTAGCGTGACAGAGAATCCACACAAATACATTACTCAATGATCATTAATAAAGCTCTAATATATGGAATATCCAGATGAGAATTAATTAAAATGCACTATTTACTAATATATTCACAAGAAAGATTGAATAAAGAAAATTTCTGCAAATAATATAATATAATACAAATTTAAAAACCCAGAAGACTAAAAATAATAATAACAAAATTACCCAGGTAAGATAGAAGCAGGCAATTAATATACCCCGACAAGGAAACCAGACTAGAAGAAACAAAGGCATACACGGCGAAGAACTACAGAAGAAGGAAGAATAACCCAAAACAAAAACTACCGAAGAGAGAAGAAAGAAGACTAATTAAAACTACTACTACAGAAGAAGGAAGAAAGAAGAACAATCAAAGCTACTGAAGACAGAAGAAAGAAGAAGAATTAAAACTAGAGAAGAAAGAAGAACAACCAAATCTACTACTACTGAACAATGAAGAAAGAAGAACAGTCAAAGCTACTGAAGACAGAAGAAAGAAGACTAATTAAAACTACTGCTACTGAAGAAAGAAGAAAGAAGAACAATCAAAGCTACTGAAGACAGAAGAAAGAAGAATAATTAAAACTAAAGAAGAAAGAAGACTAATTAAAACTACTATTACTGAAGAAAGAAGAAAGAAGACTAATTAAAACTACTATTACTGAAGAAAGAAGAAAGAAGACTAATTAAAACTACTATTACTGAAGAAAGAAGACTAATTAAAACTACTACAGAAGAAAGAAGAAAGAAGAACAACCAAAGCTACTGAAGACAGAAGAAAGAAGAAAGAAGGATAATCCAAAACTACAGAAGAAGGAAGAATAACCAAACTCAAAGAAGAAAGAAGAATAATTAAGACGACCCATATAAAACAAAAACCCCATAGGGATAGAACCCCAAAAAACCCCAAAATCAATGAATGCCCAAAGAGAAAGTATAACACCCTAAAAAACCATATCACTGTAAAACTGACAAAAAACTAAAAGTGTTAGTAGTATTAAATATTAGTGCATTCAAAAAGTTATTGTTTAGTTTGTATAAACAAATCTTCACAGTTCCCCCATGGTTGAATATTTCATGTTAAAAACTAGAGAAAGACTAGTACATATATTGATAATTCACCATAGACAAGTGCAAGTGATCAAATTATAAATAATAAACTTTAAAAAGGTGCATGAGTTACAGTACAAAGTAACAAACTTTAAGTTTTATGAACAGTGTCTACTTTGATAATGAAATAGTAATGTTACTAATAAAAGGCTACTAAAGCTGTATGAACATTCCATAGAATGGAATATAAATTAGATAGCCAGGGTTATACTTTAAGAGGGGGCATAAATCTTATAAAATGGGGAATTACAGAACAAACTGTTTATGATGAAGTTTATAGAAGGTGTTAACAATTATATATGGAACCAGGATGTTAGGTTCCTATTACATATAACATTTAGATAAGTAAGGATTAGTCATAAGAAATATTAGTATTATAATTGTTATTTTATTGTTCATTTTAATTTAGGAATGCACTATCTAAAAATAGATATCATTCCAATGTTGTAGAAATACTTTTTATTATGTTATTAGGTGATATACCAAAACAATGTTATTCAGAACACCAGTTTTATATATCTAGGTGTTATATTTTAATTGTATAATCTATAATTACTGTTATGCCAGCTCAAAGAACTAATTTTTAATCAAATATATCAGAATCAGAAGTCAGAGAAGGAAATAAAATAATTACATTAGTAAAACATTTGGAAATTAGCTACACATCAGATCTAGGCCAAAGAATAAATTTAAACTGCAGAATAATTAACAAACCTAGTCTTCTAAACCAGATAAAATGACAATATTTAGGCAAGATAAACTCAACATATTAAATACTATGTAAATAAGGCTTTCTAGAGATATGGTCATTATATGAGTAAAATTATTTAATTGTCTAATAAAATACCATTAAAACTGAAATAGATTCACTGACACTATCCTAGGGGGAGTCATATACAAATGAATTATATTAAAAAACCATCATTAGTATACTAAATTGCAATAAAATAAGTGAGAATTGATAATTATATACATTTCAGATTTAATAGAATAATAATTATATTAGGGAAAATGGCTATTATTTACATAGAAGACAGGAAGTATAATTTTAGGCCTACCTCCCAAAAAATTATAAGAAATATAATTTTCAGATAAAACTTTGTAATACTAACTTAATTACTATCAAAATAAGTAGAATAGAATAGTGAAAACGAATATGTATTTTATATTTCAAACAGTTAACTAATAACGAATTTATTTTATGAACATAATGTACATTTTTAAAGTGTATCGGAAGTTATGGCAACTTGAAACAATGTATGAGATATATTATATAGGCTAAGATTTTCATGAGACGAAGGAAATACAGACAGTTCATTATTATACCTCGAAGAGAGCACTTCATGTGAATATTTGATAGAACCAACCTTTAATGGCCGTTATGTTATAACGAAGTTCGGAATCATTTTATGTAAAACTAAATTTTTAACTATTTTAATGAAAGTGAAGTGGTGAAGTTGACCCATGAACTACATAACACCTATAAACGAAATCACATATAACTAATTAAATGAAATAACACTGAAATCGCACCAAACACCCAGTGAAAATTCGAGGTTAACTGACACGCACAAACACCAGTAGATATACCCATTTAACAACATTTTTACACAAAGTGAACTATTCCATGATACACCAGTGACAATAAACTATACCCCAGAAGATCATATACCGTAGCGAAGAACATTTAACCGAAGAAAGGCCATATTATCTCAACCAGCACTTTGTTTATATTAGAAGCTATCAACGCGCATGCGTCAGGCGGCCATTCTGATCCAGTTTCGTCACCGCAAGAAGACACGACTAGACTGCTTTCTGGTTTGAACAAAATTATATATAAACTTTTATTATTAATAATTACCATTATATTGTTTAAATTTAAGACCTTTTTTGAATTGTAAGTGTTATACTTTCATGTCCCTGACCTTCTCTGGCTCTTTATATAAATAACCGTTCAAAGAACCTGTTTAAATAATACAACTGTAAAACTTCTAATATCGACCGACCCTGAGCGAGTCGATATGGCTTTGTAACCTCGATTAATTAATCGACCAACCTTATTATTGTGTTTAATAAACGTTTTGTTTGTTTTTTGGTAAATTGGAGTTGATTTCTCTTATAAAAGGACATAATCATTAATTAACCAAGAAAACTAGATAATCTTTAAAGGCAGTATAGGCGAAACTACAACATTTCAAGAGTAAGAAGAAGAGAGCCGTTTTTCGTCTAACTTGAAGTTAATTGGATTATCTTTTTTACAAATTTACCGAACAGAAATTTATTACCAAATTAAACACCATACTATTATAATTATAATTACGATCAACAACCTCAATTTATTCCTAAATATTAAGCACATAAATACACCAAAAAAATATTTTTTCCGAAATTATTTTTTTTATAAATATAAATTTTAAATTTATATTCTATTTCAATTTGCTACCACAGCAAAATACACTGAGTTATTTGATAATAACAAAGACCAGGAACTTTACCAAATCGACGATTCCCAGAGCGGAACGTCACTACTACACATACACACCATCAAAATTATCCTGGGTAATATTATACCAGAACACTATACAATTACCATTATAGTATGGTTGTATTACAAAAACGAAGATCAACAGTGAGAGCTTAGAAGACAAGAAGATATTAGCTACGTTACTACACACATTCTTACATTGAACGAGGAGGACTTCACAGTAATATTACAAAATTGGCGTCCAACTGAAGGGCTGTAATTAGGGGTTGAAATTACGGTAATTACTTACCCAATTCCTAATTCAGCTTGGCAGCGGTTAGTCAGCCAGGGAATCAGGGAAGATGATGCGTCATGCTACATCAAAGAAGAGAGCGGCGGAGGCCGAGAAAGAACTCGATATGGAGGATAAGGAGGCGACCCCAGTGGAGGACGTGGAAAAGATATTAGAACGGGTGGAACATAAACAACCAGCACCACCAGAGAAACAACCCGAAGTACCCACTCAAACAGGGGAAGTCCATATCCGGGAGGAACAGTTGGAAAGACCTTCACAAGTGGAAAACACGACAATCCAAGAGATGTTCAGAGTGATGATGGAAGAAATCAAATCCAGTAACAAGAAGATGGAAGAAAATTTACACAAGAAAATGGATTCTACTACAGAAGAAAATAATAAAAAGTTAGAAGATTTGAAGAATGATAACCAGTCCACTAAGGAAAATTTGAGTGATATAAATAAAAACATAGAAGAATTGAAGAAGGACAACCAAGAAACAAAGGAAGAATTGGGCCGTAAAATCGAAAGGACCAATAAGAGAATTGAGGAAACCAGCAAGAAAGTGGAAAGGAAAATGGAAGAAAATAAGAAGAATTTGGAAGAAAAGATGGAAGAAACCAGCAAGAAAATAGAAGATGACAACCAGCAATTAAGGGAAGAATTACGAGAAAATAACAAGAAAATGGAAGAGAAGATGGGAGAGAGGTTGGAAGAGTTAAGAGAGGACTACCAACGGTTAAGAGAAGAAATAAGGGAGGATAACCGACGATGGCATAAGGAAATGAAAGAAGACAGGGAAGAGGAAAGAAGGGATAGAAAAGAATACAGACAAATCTTGAAGGAAGGTTTGAGTGAAATAGATAAAAACGTCACATCCTTGGATGAAGAATTGGATAAGACACTGGACAACAGCAAACCAGAACGAAAGGAAATACCAAACAATAAAACAATGGAGCCAGTGATAGTGTTACCTGAAAAGAAAACGAACGGGAAGAAAGAAAATACTAAGGATATGGGAGTGAAACAAAAAGGAATGAAAAGAAGGCATCCAAAGAAATTAATGAAAACAAAGGAAGAAATGGAAATGATGAACCATGGTTTATTTGATAATGATAATATCCCTATTACCAACAATAAAGAAATCGTGAGTTCCAGAAATTATGGAAATAGATTGATGGTAATCTCAGAAATGGTTTACCAGCAGACAGTAGTTTACCACGGGAAATGATCAGAGGTAAATGGAATACAACAGGGATGGAGATATATGGTAGATTGTCAATGGTATCATTGATCATTGATGACCAGAGACGTACTGGTATATAAAACACTATGATAGAGGGAGCCGAATAAGCTTAGCAGCAACAAAGGAATAGCAGCTAGAAAATGAAATACAAACAAAGGCCAGAGATGTCACTAGTACCGGAACGATGATGAAGACTATGGTCATCCGGACAATGAGAGTAACTGAAAGTGACAGACTACGGTAAGTCTAATACCATATACCTTCCTCAAAGAAAGACGGATGTTATGATAACCGACGACGGCCAAAAACCTATGTTAAAGAAAAAGAAATTATGAGCAATTGTCCAACCTAATAAAAATCTTCAACCTGGGTATTTAAAAGAAAAATAATTATAAGAAGTACATTTGAAATAAAGAAAAGAAGAGAGCTAATACCATATTTAGGGTAATAATATGATATGTTAACCATATTTATGAAAAAATATTATGAGTAATTGAATGTATGGAAGAAAGAAGTCAAAAGTAAAAATTCAAAATGAAGTAATGACTACTTACTACCTATTATTTAAAAAAACAATTTATGGACAAGAGAAAATGAATTTTGAATTAAATCACTAAATTCAAAAAGAAGTAATGACTACTTACTACCTATTATTTAAAAAACAATTTATGGACAGAGAAAATGAATTTTGAATTAAACCACAAAATTAAAAAACCCAAGTAAGAACTACTTACTACCTTATCTTAAAAACAACTTTTAGAAATGAACAAGAAGAAAAAGAATTTGGATAACACATTACAAACAATTATATATGGGACCAATCTGAAAAAACTTTCAAGAATAAAGAAATGGCAGTACAAACCACTGATACAATTTAAATGAATAAACTTATTGTGAAGTAAAATTAATGAGAATTTTATGTCAAATAAACAGAGATATTAAACATATGGCATTAATAATAAAGAGTGCATTTGGATAAAAAGCAAGAGCAGAATAAAATCTTGAAAAAGAAAGGAAAAACTATATATAAATAAATCCATACGAAAAAGATGATCATGCAATAAATGTCAGTTATTAGAAAGACAATTAAAAGAGTAATTGAACAAACATAATACTAGTGGAACGATTCACAAGAATTAAGAAAGGAACAAAAATATAATACAAAATATATGCTACCAATGACCAGAAGGAGATTGTGATAACAGTCAGAATATGACAGAGAATTAAAAACTTTACACTGAATAATGAGTGATAATTATATCATACCAGCTTCCAACCACAAGGAGAAATAAAATGCCAGCAGAGCTAACCATTGAGAAAAATAACTGAGATAGAAATTCACTAAGATAGAAATATTAATAGATCTGTTCGTATACGAAGTGAAATATCCAAAGATATTTAATTTTTTTTAATAGTCATAAGGTGGACTATTCTTATATAATTTTTATAAATGACTGTCTGAGATAAGTCCAGCAGTATTATTATGTATTGATCAGAGATGATTTACCTCTGTAATCAATAAATGACGTAGCATGGCCAGCAGAGTGTGAAGCCTACAGAGCCCCTCTGGACTGCCCCAGCTAACGTGTTAGGGAATTTTAGGGAATAAATATCCCAAGGATAAAGAAACGAGTTAAGAAGAAAATGGAAAAATAAAAAAATAACGAACCTCAGATGACTATTACTATCAGTAAGAATCCAGTTAATAATGAAATATAGATAAGCTCAAAAATATAGGAGAAAAAATTTTTTAGAAATGTGAAGGAAGTAAAGAAATATAATTTATAATATAATGTCATAAGCAATTTACTTCAGACAAACTAAGTATGATCTGAACTAATCACTTCTGGAAGAGAACAATCTGTAGCGTGACAGAGAATCCACACAAATACATTACTCAATGATCATTAATAAAGCTCTAATATATGGAATATCCAGATGAGAATTAATTAAAATGCACTATTTACTAATATATTCACAAGAAAGATTGAATAAAGAAAATTTCTGCAAATAATATAATATAATACAAATTTAAAAACCCAGAAGACTAAAAATAATAATAACAAAATTACCCAGGTAAGATAGAAGCAGGCAATTAATATACCCCGACAGAGGAAACCAGACTAGAAGAAACAAAGGCATACACGGCGAAGAACTACAGAAGAAGGAAGAATAACCCAAAACAAAAACTACCGAAGAGAGAAGAAAGAAGACTAATTAAAACTACTACTACAGAAGAAGGAAGAAAGAAGAACAATCAAAGCTACTGAAGACAGAAGAAAGAAGAAGAATTAAAACTAGAGAAGAAAGAAGAACAACCAAATCTACTACTACTGAACAATGAAGAAAGAAGAACAGTCAAAGCTACTGAAGACAGAAGAAAGAAGACTAATTAAAACTACTGCTACTGAAGAAAGAAGAAAGAAGAACAATCAAAGCTACTGAAGACAGAAGAAAGAAGAATAATTAAAACCTAAAGAAGAAAGAAGACTAATTAAAACTACTATTACTGAAGAAAGAAGAAAGAAGACTAATTAAAACTACTATTACTGAAGAAAGAAGAAAGAAGACTAATTAAAACTACTATTACTGAAGAAAGAAGACTAATTAAAACTACTACAGAAGAAAGAAGAAAGAAGAACAACCAAAGCTACTGAAGACAGAAGAAAGAAGAAAGAAGGATAATCCAAAACTACAGAAGAAGGAAGAATAACCAACTCAAAGAAGAAAGAAGAATAATTAAGACGACCCATATAAAACAAAAACCCCATAGGGATAGAACCCCAAAAAACCCCAAAATCAATGAATGCCCAAAGAGAAAGTATAACACCCTAAAAAACCATATCACTGTAAAACTGACAAAAAACTAAAAGTGTTAGTAGTATTAAATATTAGTGCATTCAAAAAGTTATTGTTTAGTTTGTATAAACAAATCTTCACAGTTCCCCCATGGTTGAATATTTCATGTTAAAAACTAGAGAAAGACTAGTACATATATTGATAATTCACCATAGACAAGTGCAAGTGATCAAATTATAAATAATAAACTTTAAAAAGGTGCATGAGTTACAGTACAAAGTAACAAACTTTAAGTTTTATGAACAGTGTCTACTTTGATAATGAAATAGTAATGTTACTAATAAAAGGCTACTAAAGCTGTATGAACATTCCATAGAATGGAATATAAATTAGATAGCCAGGGTTATACTTTAAGAGGGGGCATAAATCTTATAAAATGGGGAATTACAGAACAAACTGTTTATGATGAAGTTTATAGAAGGTGTTAACAATTATATATGGAACCAGGATGTTAGGTTCCTATTACATATAACATTTAGATAAGTAAGGATTAGTCATAAGAAATATTAGTATTATAATTGTTATTTTATTGTTCATTTTAATTTAGGAATGCACTATCTAAAAATAGATATCATTCCAATGTTGTAGAAATACTTTTTATTATGTTATTAGGTGATATACCAAAACAATGTTATTCAGAACACCAGTTTTATATATCTAGGTGTTATATTTTAATTGTATAATCTATAATTACTGTTATGCCAGCTCAAAGAACTAATTTTTAATCAAATATATCAGAATCAGAAGTCAGAGAAGGAAATAAAATAATTACATTAGTAAAACATTTGGAAATTAGCTACACATCAGATCTAGGCCAAAGAATAAATTTAAACTGCAGAATAATTAACAAACCTAGTCTTCTAAACCAGATAAAATGACAATATTTAGGCAAGATAAACTCAACATATTAAATACTATGTAAATAAGGCTTTCTAGAGATATGGTCATTATATGAGTAAAATTATTTAATTGTCTAATAAAATACCATTAAAACTGAAATAGATTCACTGACACTATCCTAGGGGGAGTCATATACAAATGAATTATATTAAAAAACCATCATTAGTATACTAAATTGCAATAAAATAAGTGAGAATTGATAATTATATACATTTCAGATTTAATAGAATAATAATTATATTAGGGAAAATGGCTATTATTTACATAGAAGACAGGAAGTATAATTTTAGGCCTACCTCCCAAAAAATTATAAGAAATAATAATTTTCAGATAAAACTTTGTAATACTAACTTAATTACTATCAAAATAAGTAGAATAGAATAGTGAAAACGAATATGTATTTTATATTTCAAACAGTTAACTAATAACGAATTTATTTTATGAACATAATGTACATTTTTAAAGTGTATCGGAAGTTATGGCAACTTGAAACAATGTATGAGATATATTATATAGGCTAAGATTTTCATGAGACGAAGGAAATACAGACAGTTCATTATTATACCTCGAAGAGAGCACTTCATGTGAATATTTGATAGAACCAACCTTTAATGGCCGTTATGTTATAACGAAGTTCGGAATCATTTTATGTAAAACTAAATTTTTAACTATTTTAATGAAAGTGAAGTGGTGAAGTTGACCCATGAACTACATAACACCTATAAACGAAATCACATATAACTAATTAAATGAAATAACACTGAAATCGCACCCAAACACCCCAGTGAAAATTCGAGGTTAACTGACACGCACAAACACCAGTAGATATACCCATTTAACAACATTTTTACACAAAGTGAACTATTCCATGATACACCAGTGACAATAAACTATACCCCAGAAGATCATATACCGTAGCGAAGAACATTTAACCGAAGAAAGGCCATATTATCCTCAACCAGCACTTTGTTTATATTAGAAGCTATCAACGCGCATGCGTCAGGCGGCCATTCTGATCCAGTTTCGTCACCGCAAGAAGACACGACTAGACTGCTTTCTGGTTTGAACAAAATTATATATAAACTTTTATTATTAATAATTACCATTATATTGTTTAAATTTAAGACCTTTTTTGAATTGTAAGTGTTATACTTTCATGTCCCTGACCTTCTCTGGCTCTTTATATAATAACCGTTCAAGAACCTGTTTAAATAATACAACTGTAAAACTTCTAATATCGACCGACCCTGAGCGAGTCGATATGGCTTTGTAACCTCGATTAATTAATCGACCAACCTTATTATTGTGTTTAATAACGTTTTGTTTGTTTTTTGGTAAATTGGAGTTGATTTCTCTTATAAAGGACATAATCATTAATTAACCAAGAAAACTAGATAATCTTTAAAGGCAGTATAGGCGAAACTACAACATTTCAAGAGTAAGAAGAAGAGAGCCGTTTTTCGTCTAACTTGAAGTTAATTGGATTATCTTTTTTACAAATTTACCGAACAGAAATTTATTACCAAATTAAACACCATACTATTATAATTATGATCAACAACCTCAATTTATTCCTAAATATTAAGCACATAAATACACCAAAAAAATATTTTTTCCGAAATTATTTTTTTTATAAATATAAATTTTAAATTTATATTCTATTTCAATTTGCTACCACAGCAAAATACACTGAGTTATTTGATAATAACAAAGACCAGGAACTTTACCAAATCGACGATTCCCAGAGCGGAACGTCACTACTACACATACACACCATCAAAATTATCCTGGGTAATATTATACCAGAACACTATACAATTACCATTATAGTATGGTTGTATTACAAAAACGAAGATCAACAGTGAGAGCTTAGAAGACAAGAAGATATTAGCTACGTTACTACACACATTCTTACATTGAACGAGGAGGACTTCACAGTAATATTACAAAATTGGCGTCCAACTGAAGGGCTGTAATTAGGGGTTGAAATTACGGTAATTACTTACCCAATTCCTAATTCAGCTTGGCAGCGGTTAGTCAGCCAGGGAATCAGGGAAGATGATGCGTCATGCTACATCAAAGAAGAGAGCGGCGGAGGCCGAGAAAGAACTCGATATGGAGGGATAAGGAGGCGACCCCAGTGGAGGACGTGGAAAAGATATTAGAACGGGTGGAACATAACAACCAGCACCACCAGAGAAACAACCCGAAGTACCCACTCAAACAGGGAAGTCCATATCCGGAGGAACAGTTGGAAAGACCTTCACAAGTGGAAAACACGACAATCCAAGAGATGTTCAGAGTGATGATGGAAGAAATCAAATCCAGTAACAAGAAGATGGAAGAAAATTTACACAAGAAAATGGATTCTACTACAGAAGAAAATAATAAAAAGTTAGAAGATTTGAAGAATGATAACCAGTCCACTAAGGAAATTTGAGTGATATAAATAAAAACATAGAAGAATTGAAGAAGGACAACCAAGAAACAAAGGAAGAATTGGGCCGTAAAATCGAAAGGACCAATAAGAGAATTGAGGAAACCAGCAAGAAAGTGGAAAGGAAAATGGAAGAAAATAAGAAGAATTTGGAAGAAAAGATGGAAGAAACCAGCAAGAAAATAGAAGATGACAACCAGCAATTAAGGGAAGAATTACGAGAAAATAACAAGAAAATGGAAGAGAAGATGGGAGAGAGGTTGGAAGAGTTAAGAGAGGACTACCAACGGTAAAGAG